>OX388217.1:3376810-3539310 GCA_947578815.1 Epinotia ramella
CTAGCACGCTTGGACAGACTATCCAGGCCTCTAAAACAGGTGCACCAACCGGCCATTTCTGGCTCCAACATCAAAGCTATTCAGTTCCAAACACTCAAAACGAAAACACAGTCGAACATTAACTTAAAGTTACGTACACACATTCATCAGTCCGACCGTCAGCAACAAAGGCGACGTGTGACAAAAAAATAATTACCGAAGCCGGCCGAAAATAACCGTGTGCGCCGGCGACGCTTTGAAGTGCAGGGTTGCCACGTATCATTTGATTTTAATAGCTGCATTTTTAATGATAGGTCAGCGAGGCTTAACAGGAAGCGCGGGGTTTTTTGAGGGAATTAGGAAATTATACTCTAACCATATAGTTGGTTGTCTCTTCAGGTATCTACACAGCGAGTGGTATCACAGGCATTTCATTCAAATTTTACATGGCAACATTAAACGGCATCTTAACGAAACAACTTATTTTATTAAATAAATATTTTTCTTTCGTGTCAATAAACGACATGTTCAAATTTCTTCTGCAATTGCTACTTTGAGGGAAGCAATTTTTCTTAAACATTGGCAGGCATTAAGTTCTGACGTTATTTAGCGCTGATACATAACACTAGCGAGCCGCCCCGGCTTCGCACGGGTACCTACTATATTATACATATAAACCTTCCTCTTGAATCACTCTATGTATTAAAAAAAACCGCATCAAAATCCGTTGCGTAGTTTTAAAGATCCAAGCATACATAGGGACACACAGCGGGAAGCGACTTTGTTTTATACCATGTAGTGATGCTCAAATGTAATAGGTACATGGCACATCGTGGGCGCTTTTTAACGGGGATGGTTCATATGTCCTCATTCATCTTTTCTAGGGCATCAATAAAAATCGATACTCAATTCACAAGTTTTACTTCTCACTTCAATTCATCCTCTCCAACATATATATCTTAAATCTTAATTAATAGCGACAACCCTAACCGCGCTTGATGTTAAGGACAGTTGGGATCGCGACTGATGCGCCGGAGTCGGACGGAGAATAGAACTTTAATACCTCACAAGTGCAGTCTGTCGTGTCGCGTCGTGTCGACACCCCTTTATTGCCTTTCACGGATTTTGGACATTACTTTATCCACATGAGAAAGAAAAATTTACTTTACTTTTTTTTAGCATTGGGGTTCCATTTTACCAGCGCTGCAGGTTTAATTATGAAATTGTCTCCGTGTCGGGTTAGAATAGCATCACTTCTATTATTTCGGTGAATGTCGTAGTTGGGTTAGAGTCGATTATGGGAATATGGTGGTGTGATGCGGCGATGGACTAGCATTCTATCACTGCAATATCATTTTTCCAGCTTTCAACCTACAAATCTAACAAGTGGCTATGATTAATGTAATGTGCTCTGTCTAGCCTCTTTGCGAATGCAGGCGTGAGGTTATGTATGTATTTTTAACATACATTAAACTAATAGCACCCGTCGCAAAATCCGTGGGAACAATAGTTTGTAACAGACTACATATTTCATTCAGTATTGTTTATTAAGAACTCATGTGTCATGTCTACCTACGTACTCGTGTCATATTGCGGATGTTAAGATATAAAAAATATTGACAGTTAATAGTCAATACAGTCGCGAACACAATGGTGTTTTATTTCGAAAAGAAACTAAAGGGCTGACATAATATTTTAGTAATGGCAGCATAAAACAACGGTGGGTGGCCTTTAACTAAATTTCATTTTAACTGGAGGGACCGAAGAGGACATCACTTCGAGAATCGCCAAGGCAAGAGCAACCTTCGCACAGCTCCGCCCTCTATGGCAATCGCGGAAACTGACTAGAAGAGTTAAGCTCCAAATATTCCGGTCCAACGTAAAAACCGTGTTGCTGTACGGTTGTGAGACGTGGAAGGTTACAAAGGCATCTCGCACCGCCTCCAGGTCGTCATCAACCGCTGTCTTCGCCGTATTCTCGGTGTTTACTGGCCCGAGAAAATCTCCAACATAGAACTGTGGGAACGCTGCGGTGAGACTCCGATCGACCAGCAGATAAACGCCGCAAGTGGAACTGGATCGGCCACACGCTCCGAAGGGACCCTGATACATACCGAGGCAAGCCCTGGACTGGAATCCCCAAGGAAAGCGTAAACGTGGCCGCCCTAACTTACCCTATGTGGATTGATGGCCTGGTAAAGGTCGCGGGAGTCCTATAGATGCGTGTGGCGCAGCCGGCCACTTAGGCACTCTTTGGGGGGGGCCTATGTCCAGCAGTGGACGTCTTTCGGCTGATATGATGATGACCATATGAAGCTTTAAAAATTCATACAGCCAAATAACTGACTTGTGACGTATATATTATAGACAATACGATAGGTAAATTAATCATACAAGTTACGCAGCCAAACTATTAAACATCAAATAATGTTTTTATAGAAGATTATTCCCATAAGCATACTGCCAAGGCATTCAATTAGATAACGTTGTTTCACATTCCGCTGTCCTATTTATTTACAGTGCACTTACAGTGAGAATAGTTATTCAAAATATTCAATCCTTGAATCGAACAAAACTGCGCTTTAGGCACATGGTTATAAGATTTTAGATCCCAAAAGTGTTGTAAAGAAGTGTACCCACGTGTTAAACGACACGGCGCACTTCAAAGTCTCCTAACGCACCGATATAGCTGATCAAAGGAAAGTGACTGTAGGTTAATAATTAACGTTTGAAGGGATAAAAAAAGATCTCTATGATGTAGAATGTGTTGGGGCGGGCGGTCTTTATTAAAATTTTTAGAAATGTTGTTTAAAAATATTTTCTGTGAAGGTCACAGTCGGTTAAAAACAAGAAACTCGTCATTCATGATTTAGATTCTTGTCTTGTCAGAAAAATTATTATCCTCGAAAGGGTCGGCAACGCTCTGCGGACTCCTCAGTACCTACGGCCCGCGAGCTGTGTCGCGGCGAGATAGACTACCCCTCTCATTTTAATTAGAACGCTTAGAAAAAGATGCATAGTCTGTCCTGTCACCGCTGGCCTTCCTGGATAGCCGTGCTGGATTGATAAGCGTCCGTAGGCGATGATAGTAACTGTCGACTTCGCAGGCCGTATGCTTGTTAGCCACCGTGAATTAAAAGTAAGCCCGACTGTAAAAAGAGCACATTTCCCCGTCATCGTTTCCTATTTAGGTTGTAACAGACTGGCGGACAGATGGACGGACGAGAGTCGCGTTTTAAGGATTCCGTTATTTCCTTTTGGGGTATGGAGCTAACAATATTGGCTGAATTCCCCAGGTAAATCAAAGTCTGCACGTGGGGGAAGGTAAAAGTAGTAGTCCTCGACGTAGCACTAGTGTATGACATGGGCACTTTATGTCAAAGTGACATGGCATGGCATTCCAATGAAGAAAAATCTTCTTAGTTCGAATTCAACCGATATTGCTTTGACATAGTGCCCATGTCATACACTAGTGCTACGTCGAGGACTAGGACTTTTACCTTAGACCTAACTGAGCTAACTAACAATATTATAAATTCGAGTCTATGTCATTAAAATTAATTACTTAATTGGTGACCAGGAACAATGAATAGGCGGAGTAGAGAGTAAATAATAATAAACCTGTCTGTTCGTTTATTATTATTTAGGTATTTATTTATTTATCGAACTACAAAGTTCAAAACTGTAATACAGTTTGTCTGCAGGAAAACTTTTAAAACAAAAGTAATTTAACATTATAAATACCTACGTTAGATCGACACTTTACTTTAAAAATATAAGTCTAAGATAGTGTATCTATAATATGTTTTTTTAGTTTTTTTTTCATGTTTATACTTTATAGGCCTCGTTATATTTATGGAATTATGGACAAACGCGGCTATCGTCGGTCCACAAACCAGCCTATTTTCATGATTTCGCAGACTAATTTAATCTTCTGTACATGTGTTATGTTGTTAATAATAAAACGTGCAGATTCTGCAAAATTCTATAGTAGGTTAGACACAGTTTCCACAGCTTTTGCCCAAAAATCTTAAGAATTTAAATGTCCGTTTACATCGGCCTTGTGCTTTTTTAGCTGCGGTAAACAAATCTAACCGCACACTGTATACATCTCGTATATTGTATACAAATAGCGTATACTGTATATTGTATACTCAGGAAGTCTTCATTGGAGCGCCGCCCTTTGATGTATAAATTGAGCCAGGGCTGCTACTATCAATGTTAGTTTTATGTAACGATCTTTATGTTGAGTTATAAAAAATCTTTGAGATATGAACCAGAGTGCGAACTGTTAATGTGTAGTTTTTCTCCGTGGTCCAGCTTAGCTATTATCATCAATTTTATGTCGAACATAAAACATCCGTCTTTCTCGCACTCGCATACTTGCTAAATAAGGAACGGCTAGCTAGGCTGGTGGAGAGACTGGAGAGAGAGGAAGAGCTCCCGTGGTTGCGCTGTGTTGAGATTGAGGGACCTACATTGTCTCTAGCTGTCGGCACAATAGATCCTCAAATTAATAACGGATCGGCAAGGCCGTTTTACTTCCCTGGACTTGCACATGCCCATAGGCTACGTTTTCGTACCATAATTCTAAGTATTGATTGTATTTCACTGACATGTCATGGTAATCAAAAAGGTACTTTACTCTAGGGTCTCAGTGATATGCAGACTTTAAAGCAACGCTTCTTTAGTCGAAATCTATTATATGAAACGGCACATAATATGTATTAAGCTAAGAGTACGTCATACGTGATGTTATATTACGATATAGGTACTGTACCGCAAATACCTTCCGATATCTTGTAAATTAGTAGACGCATATCCACGAAAGTGCGTTACGTTACGGATAAGATCTGTAGATTTTTATCATAACACTAATCTGATCGAGTGACTTTGCGTAGCGGCAACCAGTTATATGTATCTGCCTATTTAAGACATGAACAGCGACAATGAAGATTGCCATCTGACGATAACATCGAACCCATTAGGCAGCCCTGAGCTGTCCACAACAACGCTTCACTACGCCTCAGGGAAACCAGCGCAAGTCAGACCTACTATAATCTACTATTATACGTTCTTATAACGAATCCCGGTGTCGAGATTGGGCGTATGCGGTGAGGCAAAGCAAATTGTGAATAGTATAGCTAGTATATTGATTTAAAACTTTCACGATTCTCACACATTATTTATACTAAACGGGACTTAACCGCGTATAATTAACTTATTTTATTTACCTCACTGAGGTCTCTAGTATAGCTAGTATTCAAATCAAAACGTCCACCCAACTCGCCCGAAGCGAGCCAGTGTAAGTCAGGTTGGACTACGCGTTGTTGTTACAGTTAGGAACTCGGCATCAAGCAGCGTGACCTACTTATCATCCATATAGTGCAGTCTCCTACCTTTTTTCGGGCACATAGTATGTCGTCGAAACGTAGCTATCGAGCGACTTGTGGTCCAGGCAAAGGTCGAGGGCCACACCGCGAGGCAGGTCGTCAATGAGATGGACTGACCAGATTAAAGCAGTAGATGCATGAATACACGTAAGCCGAAAGGCGACTGTCAGAGAACATGGCTGCATGTTGTGAAGCGTGCTACCAACACCACGACCTCTGTGTAAAGAGTGAAAACGACGAAGAAGATTACGAATCCCGTCAAGATTTTGATGGTGATGGGGAGAGGTGATGTAGGTATTTGTGAATAGCGCAGCTGTTCAAAGCGGCCGCTAATGAAAACAGAACCATTACGTGGACGCTTATTTTGCTATGCTACGTTTATTTTGCTAGCGAATAGTGCGGTAAATCTTAACATTCTCAACGGCCGGTCAGTTACCCGGTTAGAAATAGAGAATTAATTAGACTTAAAGGCTCAAATTTTTCTTGGTGTCTTATTATGCAAGTGGAAGGGGGCTCTCTCTTTTGATCTAGTTTACTTTTAGCGCTTCAGGAAGTACGATAAGTGGTGATAAGATCCGCCAAAATCATTAGATAGATACTAACACTCATTGATGAGATGAGCCATCTAAATATGCATGGTTATGGTAGTATATTGAAGTGGAGAAAGGGGAAGACCGATACGTGCGTTTATGGGAGATAAATACATCAATGTAATGTCGTAGCAGGACTGAAGTCAAGTGGCAGGGAAAAGGAATTTATTTATTTATTTATTTATTTAACATAATTACACAGCATTACAGTTAAAAACTAAGTCACTGTGAATTACAAATGATATATACACTGCATATTAATATATGACTGAAGAATTACGTCTATCCATCACCTTAAGCATTCTCGATACACAATTCCCCAACTACTTCCAAAGACGTCCACATCCGGTGCTGATGCAAGAAGCGCATTAAGGCTGTGTAAAGCTCTGACGAAAGGAGAGTTTTTGCGCGCTACGGTGCGCGCCTCTGGAGGAGCTAGCAGTAGCCGGTTACGCGGACGAAAATTGATCCTCGACAGTGAAGGGACTAGCAGACGCACCGCCTGACCCACCAGCTCAGGGCAATCTGAACCACCTCGCAAAATTTTGCAAGCGCTCGTTAGTAACACACAGTTACGCTTCACCTCAAATGAATTAAAACCTAATACGCCCAATAAAAATTTTGTGGGATATAAAAATGGATAATATCCATATTTTTCTTATAAAGAAACCGTAAAAAGGCTTTTTGGATTTTTTCCAGTAGCAAGGTGTAAGAAGCTTCATGCGGATTCCAAATTATAGAAGCTGTCTCAAGTTTGCTTCTAACTAGGGCGGTGAATATGAGTTGTATAGCCCTAGGACAGTCGAAATCACGCGCATTCCTGATCACGAACCCCAACCTTCTGAAACAATTCGCCGCTAACGCTTTTATGTGGTCATGAAACGTGAGGCGTGAATCGAAAATGACACCCAGGTCCTTGATGGTATCTACGCGAGTTAAAAATTCCGTCCCTAGGGTATATTTGGCTTGTATGGGATTATGGATACGACCAAAGGTCATTACTGAACATTTATCTATATTAAATACAAGCTTGTTCTGGCAATTATTCTACCAACGAGAGCAGGTCACTCTTAAATATATCGATATGAAATATATCGATGAAGTATATCGTAGGTACCACGTTACACCAGTTTACCTAGAAGTATGAAGTACCTAAGTATATTTGGAAGCTTGACACGCTGATGATCTTTGAAGAACTCTTAATCTATGCTGAATCCTCGTATCTCCATCAAATATTAGTTTACAAAGACCCTGAGAATTAATACGAGCATATTTACTTACTCTTGCAAAGTATGTCAATAGAACTATTCAAACAAGTAAAGGTCGGCAAATAGTCATGTTCGCGCAATTTCGAGTGTTGACTTGGCATGAGCAAATTTGCTTTCCAATATTAGACACGGTTGTTGTGACAACTATGAGACGTCGCACGAGGCTGTATTGAACACATGTTGCAAGTTTCTCACGTTTCTTGTTTATGTAAAATTCAAATACATGTGTTTATTGCAAGACTATAGTCTCACAAAATATTGTTTTATGGCGCACAGGACATTTGAAGCTCATAGCAAAGGCCTTGCAATCTGTAGATTAAAGTGTACCTACTCTGACATATTTTTCAACTGAGTCGGTTGCTGCGATAGTTGCGCGGTGCGAGAGGGGTGACAGTGCCAGCGAAACGGACACTAAATTGAGCTCTAATGCCACATAAACATACCTATTTCGTAGCGCACGAACCCAATCAGTTCAACGGTAGGCCTTTAGTAGCAGCGAGGGTTTTCCAAAGTTTACAAAACTTTGGAAAACCCTGCACTTCGACAGAAATATAAGTTGAGCTAAACATTCGTTACAACTACGTACGTACGTTCATATTCAGATTAATAAATGTAAATTTAATTTACATGTTAGTTTTTTTTAATAAGTACTTACACAGAATGCAGAGGTCGGAATAATACTCTCATGTCTCATGAAGTCGGTCAACTTTGTGATCCCCGTGAATTCTCGATCTTGGACCTTGGGCGTCCAAAGTGTGACAAGGTACCGACCGTGGCAAGGTTACAATATTTTTCAATAAGTACCTAAATCCGTCTGTAACATATCGCTATCCATCCATTAAACTGTCATCCAGTTTCGTCCAGACAGTTGTTATTCACTCACGTCACCACTAGTGAAGTCAGACCTCCACTCACGAGTTGTTATTGAGAATCCCGCCGTCAAGCCTATTCTTTATTTATTTTTCAGCTCACCTCAATGCTCACCCACAAATATATCTTGACGCCTCGATTCGTAGTAACTAAGCGTAGGTAAAGGCGTAATAACGCCGAGATATATTGGGGAATACGGAGTTGAAACTAGTTGTGAATAGCATGGCAGTTTAAAAAAGTGATTCGCTTTATAAACTGTCTCCCACGCGAGGACGAGCGGACATGTTGACAGAACAATTCGTTTTACAGCGGGATTTATTTTTGTTTTCATATTCTAGGGGCTACGGGAGCAGATATAAATGATATTGGTGAAAGAACTCGATGGGTGCTTTATTAAAATCGGATTTTTTATCGGTGTAACCAGTCAATCCGATTGACAAGGATGGTGTAGAGTTTACGGTACTAATGTGTACTTGCATAGAGAAACGTGGACTCTAAAGAACACCAATTGTGACCGCATCAATGCCTTTGAGATGTGGTGGTGAAGAAAGATGCTGCAAATCCCTTGGACGGGTTTTCGGACCAATAATTTCTCTGAGAGACTAAGTAAGATTTAAGTGAGTTTAGGTTAAGACCCGAGTTTCCACGATGTGCCTCCGTAGGATTCCCGAGTTCTTTGGCCACATTACCAGGAAGGATGGACACACTCGGGCAATTGATGATTACTGGCAAAATTGAAGGCAATTTAAACGCTCTAGAGGTCGTAGTCCGCTGAACACCAAATTTCATGGTGCACTCCACGATGCAAAGGACAGATACGAGTATACAGAGGTGGTGAACTCTGATCCAAGAAAAGTTGCTTCCGCAGGGATATCACGACCCTCAGCAATGAGGAACACGGCGCGAGGAGGGGGAGGGATACAGGATTAAACATTACGACCTTGTACCCAAGGGAAAAAGGGGGGGTGCTCTTCTAACCACACGAGCTTATTCTGACTCAACTGTTCCGGATCCGTCCAGAACGGGTTGAAACTTACTTAAGACTTAAGTGTCCAAAACTTAAGGTCATGATTTAAGCAACTTTTTTTTTTAATCTTAAGGGTTAAATAAATAAAATAATCTAAGGGTTAAATCTAACGTTTAAACCACAAACTCTCCACTCGTACACACGTCCACTCATGTCGTTTAAGTGGACCCGAGCGGAAGGCCCGGCGCCTGCTTATCGCCCCTGATAAGCTAAGTAAGGAATTTTAAGTGCGTTTGCGCACCAAATTAAAACGCTAATTAAACACAGAGTTGCATTAAGTTTACCAAAACGAGATGTTTGTTAAAGCTTTTAGCATTGTCATTGCAGTATGCTACGTATTCTTTTTAGTATTTAGAGCCATTTCGCATTCTAGTTTGATAAATGGGTGAGGACCAAATTCTAGGCCAATATGTAGTTAGGCTGGTTAGTCGGTAGGAAGCAGTGATTGTAACTTTTGTAGCATATTTGGTGCAGCGTGGTGTTGTTAACGGAATTGGTATAGACAATATCAATCAAAATTGTTAATTATGTTTAATATTAACGCTAATTCAATTCTTTATACCAATTCCGTACCAATACAACTGAACAAGAAGTGAACAAAGTTCTGTTGTGACACAAAAATTAACCATTGAATTGTATGGTAAATTTTCGTGTCACAACGGAAAACTTTCATAATAGTTATTTACGATACAAGTGCCGAAAACAGGAAATTCGCACGTGTATCGTACAACGTTTTACTGTACATATGGCTCTTTAAAGTTTCGACATATGCACGAAAAGTGCTCTTTTCCGCACTAGTGCGGGAAAGTAGCACCATATGTACTGTAAATAACTTTAATGAGTGAATTAAGCTGGTCAAGAATGTTGTCCTTACCCAAATGTGTTTTCCCCTCGCGTGTTAGAGAGAGCGTGTAAAACATTTTGAAATTAAATTAGAAACGAAATGAATATGCCAGATTGACGACTGTATTTTGTCGACCTTACTTAAATAGCAGCCTAAATAGGAGATTGCATTCCTTAAGATGCTGATTTCGGGACGGTTTCCTATCTATACACTTTCTGGGACTTCTTTATTACACGACTCTCCTCGGTCAACATGCTAATTTCAGGAGGCTGTAACAAACAAACCGCTTAAGTTAAAGTTAACTAAGGGAGGAACGAGGGACATGTTCTACTGAAACCCGCTCCTAATACGTACTATGTACAGTTTAATAGAACCATAGTAATAAATACTAAGTTATACTGCCCATTTTATGTACAGTTTCCAAGTATGAATGCGACAAACGCGCCGACTGAAGCGCGGACGCGCGTACGCATTTAAACGTGATTTCCATTCAAAAAGTCGCATGTGGACGCGGTTTATACTCACTTATGCCCTTTAAAGTAGTGATTGCTATTAATTCAGCGCAAGCGCACATAAATAACCATTAAAAACTGTTTATACCTGACTCGGGACAGCGGACTCGTTCAGTTGTCAATTACTCGCGTCGCCATTGCCTTTTTAGATTGCGCATGAGTTTACTTCAATTGTAAAGGGGTTTTATAATTTTTTTAAACGGACATGCTACTTAGGCGTTTTCCGACTACTGTGGAGTTGTCGACACTTATATATGTTCACAAATAAGAGCACCTACTTACATAATAATGACGACTTGCCTATAGTAACGACAATTTAGCATTTAAACCAGATGGGAAAACAAGTAAAATTAAAAGATTTTTCTAGATACCCAACTGGTTTTTTACAAGTTATGTAAAAAACCATCAACCGTTTGGACTCTACGTAAGCCCGTGAAATATAAATATACTTTCTTGTCCTCATACATACATCCTCTAACTTGGACAAAAACCTTAATCAATCTCGTAACTATTTTACTTTAATGTGTCATGTTTTCCATCGATTCTGCTTTAGAATCTTAGTTTCTTCTACACTCTCCATACCTCTTCCTCATTCGCCTTGCGTTTGCGCAACACCGGCTGCATCATTTCCCTCAACTGATTTACGCCAACACTGGCCGATTGCCGGCGAACATTCCACACACTTTAACAAAAGCATCCATATCCAAACATCTCCACTTTCGTTTTAAACCTTATAACCATCAGATTAATAGCGAGTTTTGAACGCAGGACTGAATAGGTAGGTCTTTTTTATTGTTCGTGTGCGCGCGAGTTTACGATCACGTTTATAGATCACTAATTAAGAGTCGACCGGTGATTTGGGCGGTGAAGGTTTAATTGACAATCGGGCTGTCTGTTTGTCTGACGTGGGCCTACTGGAGGCGATATAATCGTAGAAAAGGCAGAAGCCAGAACATACTGACAACAACATACAATTTAGACATACTGATCAAGAATCATTTTATAGTTTTCGCTGTTGTTTTACAAGGGATCAACATATACGCGCGTGTCTGTAGTTTTATCCATACGTAAACGTATGATTCTCTCTAAAAACTGGTTCGAATGGCATCATAAAAACGAAGTAGAAGCCTATTATAGTAGCTTAAGGAAATCAGTAGGTATAAACTTATATGTATTAAACCCAAACTCAAGAGCACTATTTCAAAATGCATTAAACTTCATTACCTACTATTTCGATGTCTAAAGTGATGGCTACAAAGTATGAAGCACGGGATTGACTGCCGTCTTACGAAGATCGAACGAAACATGATCACTTATCAGGTACGTAGCGTAAAATATAAAAATTATTTATGCATGCATATCTAATTACCGCATGATAGTCTTACGAAACCTTTCAAACCGTTTCCGTGCTCAGGTATTAATGCCTCTCGATTATTATTATAAATTAAACGCGCCACAATCAGTCCCACTTCCCTTTGCCGCGCCGCTGAATCCAATCGCATCATTGCACCAACATGACTTCACAAAACTTGAACGAAAACCATCTTTAAGTCACAGATGTTAAGGCTCTTCGTGACGGCACGTATACTGGCTTTAAAGTTCGATTCCCATCATCCTACCAAGATAAACACGAGGTAAACACACGAAAACCGCCTCTGTATCAAGACTGTTAAAGTAGTTCAAGATGCAGTACTTATGTTGGCTGTAGGTCTCTATCAGAGATCGGTCACGAGAGTCGTCCGATTATTATCAATTAGGTCCGCTCCGCCAGACGCGACCGGTTCGGCAGATCTACAAAAGATAGGGCTGGAAATTACCAACATAATGGCAACACCGTTTTGTCACGGACTTTACTTTTTATGACAAAACTTGAGTTTCTGCCGTGTAGCCGAGAACACGGGAACGCGGTTGTCAGCCACATACAGAACTATATATAGTAACTAGGGCTAGGGTATTGTAATCTTATCATATTCGACTCGTTCTGATGACAGTTCGTAAGATGGCCACAAATTTTTGTACACAGTGAGCGGTAAAAAGCCTAGACTGTTCGTGAGCTTCCGATTGGGGTTCTGTGAAATAGTTTAAATGCTGACATAGGAGGTTTTCTTAAACGCAAGGGAGAAAGAAATATAGACCCGAATACTACCATGATTCGCCAATTATGTTACACATCTCACATTCATCTCCGTCATCTAAGGGTGCAGGGTCCGTCATCTAAGAGGGGAGAACTGTTTCTAAAACAAGTTATAAGAAAACCCTACTAATCATCTATTTCTCTTATTTTGAGAGTATAATTCGCTACTGTGTTGAAGTCTGGGGTAATTCATGTACCTAATAATATGTATCCGTATTATTGAGAGGTTATTAATAATAATGCAATTAAAGTATATAATCATCTAAATAATGATATTAAAGATTGTATAATGACATCAAAATATTTACAGAAAACTAAAACAATTTTTCATAACCAGACCATTCTATTCCATTAAGGAATATTTTACAAATGCACTAGATTAAGACAAAAATGTATCTGTAAAAATAATTATAATGATTACCAATAATGTGTTAATTTAATATGTATTTGCATGTATTACTATACTTATTGCAAATAAAATAATTTTGATTTTGATTTTTTGGGTTGCACCAAACCTGTTTATAATCGTATGCGGTGTTCGTTAAAATCTTATAGTTGGAAAGTTTGAAATAATTCCCAGTTTCCATGGGATGAGTGGATGACAGCTGCCGGGCCATATTCAAGGTTGATTGGTCTGTAATCGTAACCGCGTGTTCACACTGCGTCCGTTTCCGTGTCCGGGAGGCATCCGTCTCTTTCGCACTCGGGCGAAACATCGCAAGCGAGAAAAAGAGGGATGCTTCCCGGACACGGAAACGGACGCAGTGTGAACACGCGGTAAGTTGGTGCAACCGATCCTTAAATTAAACCCGTGATCATTTAGAAATTTTAGAATAATTGTATTGTAACATAATAGGTGAATTGTATTGTAACGTAAGGAGCGAATTCGGTTTGTCATAAAAACGCAAAGTGGAGCTATCAAAAAACAGTGTCGAATCGCGCTGCAAGTCCGTTAGCCAGACTAGGACGTACCCGGAACGTCTTTGATGTCTGTTCTTTAGCAATAGGTATGTTAGGTGGAACTAGTTTGAAACAGTTTCACTGAGCGCCGTATAAGCCGCTATTGCCGCTGGCTGCAATTTTGAGAAACCTCGTTAAATTGGAGGATGGTACCTAACTCGAACTTTCCTAAATATGAATGAAACCAGAAGTTTTAAACGCACTGAGTTTATGATAAAGGCTTGGGATTTCAATGTTTGTGGGTTGGATCTGCTAACTCTTAAATAGGGAACCCAGAAAAATTCCGAATAGTCCGAAACCATCATTATTTTGAAAATGCATAATTACGAACGCTATTTTTCGTTGAACGAAAATTTGGACGCAGATGATTTAATGCAATATATAGATAGGTTAGGTTAGTATTATTTTTTTGATAGCCTGTTGCAGTGTCCCACTGCTGGGAAAAGGCCTCCCCTCTGGGTTTCCACTCGTCTTAGTATCCTTAGATATGTAACTACTTATATAGTATCCTGAAAATTGCTGCGCAGGTGGTTCGTCTTTGGAACGGCCTTCCCCCCGCGATCAGGAAAGCCCCGAGCAAATTCGTCTTTAAGAAATCTGTGCGTAGTTTATTTGCTGGCAGATCCGAGTAGACTAAAGGTTACAGGTTTGAAAATTTCGCTTGTAAGTATGTATGTAGTGTATATTTATGTATATATATTTATTTGTGTATGTAAGTATTTATTTTATTTATGTACCTATATGTATTTGTGTAAATATGTTGTATAGGAATACCGTAATGTTTTTTTAGTTGTTATTTGCACTGCCCCACAATCTTTTCCGCTTTGCCTTAAGAGGGGGCGCTCCGCGAAATCGGGGTTCTTAGATTGAATATTTACCTATGACAAACTAAAGCGAATGCCAGGAAAAAGAACATACCAAAACTACATCATATTTGCAATTGAATCGTCTGAACAAAACCATACAAAACCAAAATTGCCTCGATAGAAAAGAACCGCCAAAACATGTCTTATTTTTACTCAATTTCAATAGTGTGAGGTTCCCGTGCATATAAATTAAGTAAAAGTTGAGTGTATAATAGCTTTTCACATTACCTAATGAAAGTACTAGCGGGGTATTTTTATGTAGTCCCTTTTCAGACTTATTGAGGTGAAACGTATTTGGCGTATAGGCCTTTTTTATTTAGCGCGATACCCTTTCTCCCGTCGCGTGTTTCGTGCGGTTCTGTATATCTTCTGTTGCCGTTGGCGGGCGGAGTCAGTCGCAATCGCTCCGCTGAGACGAGAGGACTACGTTCTGTGCTCTCACGACAGCACGATGAACATAATTATTTCAATAATATTGTGACCCATTATATTCGTCCAGTGAATGAACGTATCATTACATTCCAGTAGATATTTTGCTACATTTTGAAATAATATATTTAAAAGTCGACCTTAACATGTAGATCTTAAAGTTCAAAATACAACTATAAGATTACGCAGCCATCGGCCGGTGACCGGCTTCTTAGAATAATTTGTGCAGTACATGCAAAACTAGACGAACATTTTTCTGTCGATCGTGTATTTACTTTATGAAAGATTATCACTATCACTACGAGTACATAGTATAAAACAAAGTCGCTTCCCGCTGTCTGTCCCTATGTATGTTTAGATCTTTAAAACTACGCAACGGATTTTGATGCGGTTTTTTTTAATAGATAGAGTGATTCAAGAAGAAGGTTTATATGTATAATATAGTATCCGTGCGAAGCCGGAGCGGGTCGCTAGTTGAGAATAAATCCGGTTATGTTCAAAATCGATGTCTGAGAGGTCTAAATATTACAAAAAGTGGTCGCATTATTTAAAATTTTTGAAACATTCGTTGTAAATTAATATGCGCGTTTTTTTAAAGAACAACATACATTGGCAGGCTTCTCGAGGGTGAAGATTCTAGAAATGATGTCCATTTTGAATTCCAAGATGGCGGACATTGCTTTTAGAATTTAAACTTTCGTGAGACGTGTTGAAACAGTACTAATAATTACACGGTTCAACTCACGTATTAAATGTCACTACGGGTGACATGTTTCGAACTCTTCGGGAATTCTTCTTAAGGATGAGTGTTTTCGCGGCGGTGTCGCTTGAATCTTGTCGTGATTCTAGCGACACCGCCGCGAAAACACTCATCCTGAAGAAGAACTTCCGAAGAGTTCGGAACATGTCGCCCGTAGTGACATTATTGACATTGTTTTTCTTTAAAGTCATCACGGGTGTCGCTTTTAGGGTTATCGAGAGTGCAGATTCCAACAATTATTGCCTGTGAACTTGGACATTTTGATATTAAAAAAGTGAACATAATTATGCACTTTTTCTTTAATATGTTCAAAATTGATAACTAAAGGGCCAAAGCGTCTCCATTGTCTCCAAGTACGAATCCGAGATCAGAATTGAACTGTAAATCTGACTTTCATAGACATGATCGAAGTTTTCATAATATATTATAGTTTTTTTTTAATGCTACTAATAAATTCACGTATTAAACGACACGACAGGCGACATGTTTTGAACACTTCGGCAGTTCTTCTTCAGGATGAGTGTTTTCGATGTTTGTTTTGAAGAAGAACTCCCGAAAAGTTCGAAATATGTCGCCTGTTGCGACATTTAATGCGTGAATTTAACCGTGGATTTATTAGTAGTATTTTAGACATGTCTCACAAAAGTTTAAATTCGATTATAGCTTTTTTTTGCTTTAGGCTTTTACTAGCCATTATTATGCTAGCTTACAACCCCTACGTGACTTAGTAAAAAAACGGAAGGCCATATTTCAGTTATAGCTCCGGTGGTTTTTTAAGCAACAAAATGTAGGTAGTGGTATTCCTTGGGTAATTAAAGTAATTTGTACTCTATAAAGTGAGTGTTTTCGCGGCGGTGTCGCTTGAATCTTTTCGTGATTCAAGCGACACCGCCGCGAAAACTCTTAATCCTAACTCCCGAAAAGTTCGAAACATGTCGCCCGTAGTGACGTTTAATACGTGGGTGAACCGTGTAATTATTGACATTGTTTTTCTTTAAAGTCATCACGGGTGACGCTTTTAGATTCCAACAATAGGGACTTAGGCACTAAATAAAATAATGTGATATTTTCTCGAAGAAGGATAAAAAATTTAGTCAAATGGAGAAAAAATCAACGCAAAAGGTTAAATAATCACGAAGTTATAAGTGTCCAAAGTTTTAAGAAGGGATGTGTTCTGTCCCTTTTTCGCAAAACGCAACTTCATATGAAACGATGACGCTGGAAGAATGTGACGTCACAGAAGACGGCAACGTGCCGCGCGCATCGTGGTCGGCGACGCCGTCGACGCGGCCTGCCGGCAGCATCCTGTAATGTGACGTCACACACCGTTTGCGTTTTCTCTCTCTAACAAGCAATATTAAAACGGTTGTAGCTTCGTAATTCTTTGAGATATCTGAATGGGATTTTGGTCACTATTAATATTTATTTGCCTTCTTTCTTTTGGAGTTGTAATAATTTTCGAGTCTGCACCCGAATTATTGCCTGCAAAGTTGGACATTTTTATATTAAACGAAGTGAACACAATTTTGCAGTTTTTCTTTAATACGAGTATGTTCAATAACTTGATAACTAAAGGGCCAAAGCGTCTCCATCAAGTACGAATCCGAGATCAGACCCCGTATCATGGTCGGCCTTATCACTCGATAAGTGACAAGATAGGGGCATCGTCTCGTTCTATCAAACGGTGTCAGCCAGTGACGGACGCTCTATCCTGTCACTTATCGCGTGATAAGGCCGACCATGACACGGGGTCAGAATTGAAAAATTTGGCCGCCACACAGTGGCCTGAAAATCTGGCTTTCATAAACATGATCGAAGTTTTCATAATAAATTACAGTTTTTTTTAATGCTACTAATAAATTCACGTATTAAATGACGCGACAGGCGACACGTTTCGAACTCTTCGGGAGTTCTTCTTCAGGATTAGTGTTTTCGATGTTTGTTTTGAAGAAGAACTCCCGAAGAGTTCGAAACATGTCGCCTGCCGTGACATTTAATACGTTAATTTCTTAACCGTGGATTTATTAGTAGTATTTTAGATATGTCTCACAAAAGTTGAAATTCGATTATAGCTGTTTTTTTTTGCTTTAGCCTTTTACGAGACATTATTATGCTAAATTGAAAAAATGAAATGAAAAATGAAAATGAAAAATGAAAATAGTTTATTTCATAAATTGCGAGTTTAAATGACAATAGGTTTGGGCCTTCCTAGTAGGTAAAAAATACCTGTGTCAGGAAGACCCGCTCCTCCATAAAAAAAACAGTTGTTGTTTATTTAATGTAAGTACTTATTTTATAGCTTAGATTAAAAACAGAGACGAATTAGTGTAGTAATTGTGTGTGTGTGTGTGTGTTTGTGTGTGTGTGTGTGTGTGTGTGTGTGTGTGTGTGTGTGTGTGTGCGTGTGCGTGTGTTTGAGTTTGTGCAAGCGTGCGTGTTTTGGTGTAAGAAAGTGAGCATGTGTGAGTGTTGTGCAATAAAGTAGGTATAATATATTATATAATTTCCCCATTCTGTTTTGTTTTACTTACTATATAATTAAAATTATATTAATACAAGATTAAGTAACAGTTCAGTATCTTCATAGCTAAGCATCTTCAGCCATTCCGTTAGAGATCTCTTACCATTATATTTGTTTTGTTGGTATAAATTCATTTTAACATTTATTTTATTATAAAGGTATGCTGAGCGGGTTTTATACTGTCTTTTAGCAAACAAAGATTTATATGCTGTAAGTGGGGCAACAGTGTTTTTACTTACAGATTTTGTCTTTCTTTCCACTTATTATAATTATCTATAGGTATTCATCACGTTTCATCTGACTGACGGGGCATATACTATGCGAGAAGGAGCGGGGCAGCAATAGACGCATCAGCGCGGCAGGTACGGGGCGCGCGGGTGATTTCTGATTTTTCCCTGGCTGTACGCCCCCTCTTAAGGTTTGACTGGTAGAGAATGCCATATGGCATTAAGTCCGCCTTTTGTACGATAAGTTTTCTTTTGTGCAATAAAGTTTAAATAAATAAATAAATAAAATTCAAAAATCTTCCTCAATACGCGATATTGTTTCGGTATTTCCAAATTGTATTTAGGTAATGCCGCTGACCTATTAGTTAGATAAGTCGTTTAGAAAACAAAAATGAACATAAATGCAAGATCGTCATTGAATTAAGTTATTTTTGTATGAAAAGAATACCGGTAAACGATCACCGGTTTAAGCATTAAAGCTTATATTACTCTTGCATAATGGGGCTTCTAGACGGGCTATACTTTTCCGGAAATGTGTGGCCGGCAACTATGGGCGTCCCTCTCTTACTCACATGTTAGACAGGGACACCAATAGTTGCCGGCCACATATTGCAGTGAAAATATGGCCCGTCTAGAAGCCTCTTAACGGACATTCAAGTTTCCGTAATTCCACATTTGGGCTATAAAATGATTTACCGCCGTGCGTGTCGGATCGGGAATCGAACCCGTCTAATTGGGCTGCATTCCTCTCACCTCCCACTGCGTTTAAATACAGTATCCACAAAAACACACCTCGTTACAGTTTCACAATCAAACTTGAACTGTATAATTAGGTAATGAAAGTTTCAAATCGCTTAGTGTCGAAGTGAGATGAGTCAGTTTAGAAATAGCGCTCGTTTTAAGGATGGGATGACCATGCTATTTCGTTTATAATAGAGTATAATGATGAGTGAGACAGAAATGAGGTCAGAGATGTGAGAGGTAGATTTTGCTGTAGAGTCTCGACAAAAACTAATGTGAATCTTAACTTTGTTCTTGTCTATATTTATAGTCTAGGTTAGCGTTATAAAGTGAGAAGCATAAGGCCGATTTGCCATTTTAGTAGCTTTGTTTCTCATGGACGGATACTCCAGTGTTTAATAATAAATATTAGAGTACCAGCTTACACAAATAGAGCTAGCCCCTTGCTAAGTTTAATAAGGCTTGTGGTAGGATTAGGTATATACTTGAAAATATAATTAGATTCCACAAAAATAACCTCAAAATTGCCATTAAAATGAAAAAGTAACCGACACTGGCAGACTTACACTCTTCCAAATGATGGACGTAAGTAAAAACTAGCTACGTCCAACATTTGGAAGTGTAAGTCTGCCAGTGTCGGTTACTTTTTCATTTTAATCGCTGACTCTGTGATCGGATACGCCCTGGGTACCTAGGGTAGAACCTTTAAGACCTATATGGAAAAAATATACAACCTACAAATTAGAATACTCAAAACTATTGTACCAAAAAATATTAAAGAGCATTATGTAACCGACTATTCACAACTATTTAAATACTGTAATCTACTTCCTGTACAAAAAAAAATTAAACTAGCTGTCTTAATTGAAGAATATCACAATGTTACAAAACTCAAAGTTAAGAAAAGATGTATTAGATTAAGAAAGTTATCATCCCAAAGCCAATTTTGTTTATCTAAATATAATAATATACATGGTGCTCGAAAATACTCATACTTACTGCCTAAAATAATAAATGAATTACCTGAACATGTACAAAACTTATATGTGAAAGGCTGTAAATTAAGAAAAATATTAAAGATGCACTTTTTAAAATGCAATAATGTAACCTATATTCTGTAAACTAAGTTGTACTAACTAACCTACTTAAAATACTTAGTTTTTAATTTAGCTATAAATTAGATCAAAAGAATACTAAGAACTCCCCATCGGCACACAAACCTCTCCAAGGTTTTGCCTAGATGGGCTTTGTAATGATATTCATTGTTTTTGTCTTAATCAATAAATTAAAAAAAAAAAAAAAAAAAATGGCAATTTTGAGGTTATTTATATTTTCAAGTATAGGTACCTACTAGACGACATCCGAGGCTTGGAAACAAATAATCATGCAGGTCATCACATAAATATTGGCCCTTACCGGGATTCGAACCCAGGACCGCCAGCTTCGTAGGCTGTGAGCTATGTATTACTACGTCACAACATGTTTTTTCAACATTCATATAAACCTCATTAGATGCAGCAAGAGTTTGATTCTTTATTTTACCTTTTAATATCATAAAAACGAGAACCAATCGCCAAATTCGAACCCGACTAAAACAAAACACGATTAATATATTCGCTCGATTAGCCGATTCACAATTAAAAATGCAAATGCCAACTTTGAAAACTAAAACGTATTAAGTTCTAGTCATTACAATACAATTTAAGTCTTATTACTGCTCATTTGAGTCTAAATCGGTCGTAACTTATCGATCACAGATGCTTTTTCGCGAACAAGTTTAGGTCTACGCGCGGGTCAAGCGAAAATAGTCTTTACATACGGGTAATAAGATGTTATCGTGTGTAGATAAGTTGGCGGGTTTATCGCGATAGCATCGATGCATCGGGTCGACGCACGCGCTTGCCGGCAATAAAACAAAACGTGATCACAGTCCACAGATTTTGAGAGATTACAGTCGGTCTTGTTGTTTTGGAAGCCCTTTGGCGCCATCGTCAGTTTCATTTCCGTGGGAAGTTGTAAATGTCGTGCGTATGATTGACAAATGTCCGCCTATCTTGTTTATCAAAAAAGTTATAAACATTTCTATGAAGAGCACTGTTTAAATAATTATCGAGTCACTGCAATACGACCACATCTCAATATTAAAACACATTTGCGATGTGACTATTGCAAATTCGGTCACATGTCGAAGTTAAAATGAATTTGAGATGTGGGCGCATTGCAGTCCCTAGGCATACTTTTACGTGGTTAAATAATAGTAGATTACTGCAGAGGCCGTGAAGTAAGGGATTGCTGGACGAGATTGGGGTAGACGGCCGAGGATTGTATAGTACTTTTCTCAAACGATGTGAGGAAATATTAAAATTAAAATAAATACTTGGTAATCAATTAAATAATAGGTAATTTGCGCCTTTTTTATTTTTTAAACATGCCATTTGAACAAGCCGTTCGAGCACCATGTTTAACCGCACATAAAGTATAGTACCATAGATTATTTTTATTTTTTCTATGAAGCAAGTATGCTTACAGTGTCTAGTGGTGGTTGGCAGTATGTAAATTTTCCTTTGTCAGTTTAATATTAGTAAGCAAATTTAAAAAGTTAGAGTAGCGGACAATAATGGTTTTACTTAGGGTTTTCATACATTACTTCTTGGCGTAAGGCCAAGAAGTAATGTAGGGAGCCATAAACAAGAAACTTCACGTCTTCATTTCGTGATATTAACGCGTACATTTCCGAGCATGTTTGAGAAAATAATAAATAAACACGGCCTTATTAGAGAGCGTAAGTTGTTGACCCTGAGGAACAGGTATTCATCTTTCTGGGGGTAACTTCATTCATCCGGAGTGTCCGGAATCCCTTCCCCGCAGAAGCATAGCACAAACAGCCAAATGAATATATCTTGACACATTGCATATTTGCACGCGCATACTGTTCGCAAACCCCGCACTGCGACCGCACAAGCGCAGGCGCATCGTGCGGTAATCGCTCCGCTTTGATCTCGCCGCCTCCCCTCCCACTTTATGGCATCTAATTGTGGCAGTTAACGGCGCAATTACACTGCTATTAGTGAACGCTTCACATAGTGCGGTGTCTGTATGGGAAACATTGTAAAAAAGTTGTATTGTTTCTCGTTTTTAATTGGCGTAATTATTTGTAATTAATTGAAAAAAGTTATTGTCAAGGTCTAGGCGTTTAAAGTAGTTTATAGGCAGCGGGTACTGTCGAGAGCGAAAGTGACGTTTTGTTATAAATGCATAGTTTAACTTTACATCGACATAATTATATTTTGTTTTGACATTTGTGTAAATTCACATTCGGATTTCGAACTTTGAAAATATACAGTACATATGAGTACCTAACAAATTATATCAGGCAATTATACTGTATCTACATGACCTAAAATGAGCACGAGTCAGGCCTTTAAATAGCGCTATTTTCGTATAGCGCTATCATTTATAACGTTATTATTCCTAAAACCGCTATACTCGAAACCGATATTTGACGCGCTGTATAGCGATATCCATTATAACGTTATAAATCTAAACCATTAATATAAAACCGATACTTTTTTAACCGATATAATAATGTAATAACGTTATAGGCTACCCCTTTCTCGCATTCAGTATAGCCTTCTCGTGCAATGTAAGCGATGTTGTGATTACGTAACGTAGGTTGTTTGTTAGAGTGCACGACGTCATAGTAAAATAGAGAATTTTTCGATTTGCTCGGCTTGTCGGCGCAGGTTGTAGCCTGATACGAATATCCTGACTAATAATTTTCAAATCAGATTGTCTTTAGCTACTCTGTGCCTCATTAATCGGAAATGCATCATCCCATAAAAAACATGCCATGTAAAAAAGAGGTCAAGTCTCGCAAAGACTATTCTTTTATCTTTATTTGCTTGCTAAATAAAATTTTGTGACTTGGCAATCACACAATACTACATAGCTTTAGGTATGCAGAAATCCATTAATGCAGGAAAGTTGTGTGATTGCCAAGTTACAGAATTTTATTTAGCAAGCAAATAAAGATTAAAAAATGCCTAAGACTTGGCTCTACGAAATATCTCACAACTTTTTACGTTGGAAGAGTTTCGAGACTTGGCCTCTTTTTTACATGGAATGTTTTTGCTTGTTAAATAAAATTCTGCAACGTGGCAATCACACAACTTAACTGTATTTATAGATTTTTGCATACTTACCTAAAATTATGTAGTATTGTGTGATTGCCAAGTCACAAAATTTTATTTAGCAATAAATAAATAAATAAATAAATATTAAGGGACAATCTTACACAAATCGACCTAGTCCCATAGTAAGCTCAGTAAGGCTTGTGTTATGGGTACTAGACGACGATATATATAATAGATATAAATACTTATATACATAGAAAACTTCCATGACTCAGAAACAAATATTCATGCTCATCACACAATTATTTGCCCTTACCGGGATTCGAACCCAGGACCTTCAGCTTCGTAGGCAGCGTCACTACCCACTAGGCTAACCGGTCGTCAAGCAAGCAAATAAAGATTAATAAGAATGCCTGAAACATGGCTCTACGAAATATCTCACAACTTTTTACGGTGGAAGAGTTTTGAGACTTGGCCTCTTTTTTACATGGAGTGTTTTTTTATGGAATCTCACTTCTTTTTGAAGGTTAACCCTTAAATGCATGATTTTTTGTATAACTTTTTAATAAATTGAAATAGATGTGTCCTGTTGTATAGATTGAGGGAAAAATAAAGAAAAAAATCATAGTATTTATAAAAACATATACAATATACGATGCATATATACATCATTATGCATTTAAGGGTTAATGTGTTATCCATACATACAACCTATGAATGCAGGCCCATTCTTGCTTTTGAATTTTCCCATTCACTGCAAATGTAACTTTGTAATCCTATATATTTGTATAGGATTACAAAGTAATGTATACAGTTGGTGTATCTAGAAAACTGGGTTGAAATAGCAATTTTTTATAGTTTTCCCTTTATGTGGCCATTAAACCCTAACTCTGTACCAAATTTCAGCTCTCTGAGTTTATGGGAAGTACTAGTTCTATTTTGATGATCATGAGTGAGTGTCATAAATGCGAAACTTTGCTTTCGCTTAACTTCGGAACTAAATGACCTACAGACTTGAAATTTTGGATTTTAAGTATGTGATTATAGCTTACTGGATGACGAAAATTTCTGCATTCTGGTCTTATCCAGAGGTTCTCAAATAGGGGCCTGAAAATGTGGCACACACTCTTTTTCTCTTTTCACACATTCTTTGGTTTCATAATCAGATTTTATTTCACTTGTCGTTTTCGGAATGGCTCTAAATCAAAAATAAAATAAAATGTCGGAAACTAAAAGTATATTTTAATTTTATTACGATTAATGAACAAAAGCACATACCAACATACCTATGCATAATTTTTTGCTCACGGCAACACCGTCGGTCGTAGGGCCTTTTTGTCTGTAGTCTGCGATTTAGTGCCGAGACAAACAATTAACATAAAAAAATATTGACCCTCTTACATATTGTAATAGTGTATACCTAGGGGCTATTAAGATTGGCACTCTTTCTTTTTATTTATGAGCAAGTCCACGAATCTGTGGACAGCGTTGCGTTTCCTGCGTCCAATTTTTATTCCGCCGCATTTATCGTCGCAACCAACCAAATATTCACAATTCACAACCAATTTGCAAATGATCGAGGTAAACAGGCATTAATAAGATTTAGAAGCTAGAACAACATAACGGCAACGTCGCACGTCGCGCTACGGCCCACGTGGTGGCATGTTGGCATTGGCACAGAGCGGCAACGGCGCAGCCGTAGCGCGCGGCTCGCATTTTAAAACGATATTATAACGTTATTATATATCGTTCTGTTATTTATTCTGTTACGGTATTTATATCGTTATGGAGAATATTGATTTTGTTATAACGTAATTTTCGAACACTAACGGAATATACCGTTATAATTCCGGTTCATTTTATAACGTTTTAAAGGCCTGGCACGAGTTGAGCGTAATTTGTCATAAAGAAAAAAAAGCTTTTTCATGCTTTCATAACTGCCGACCGCATAATACCTACGGCGCAAGATTATTAAAGTTTAAAAGTCGAAATGAAAGATAGCGCGCGCGCCGCGGGCGCGGCCGACCGACCGACGGAACTCACAAATTGCCCCTCCTAATTACCCCAGGTAGGCGGTCGCACAAAGTGGAACGCTTTTTTATTCCAAGTGCTAAGTTATTCAAAGATTTAGCTATAAATTTACATCGAAGTTTTGCCGTCGAAGATTACGAAAGATTCTAGTAATCAATTTACAAGAGATGAAAGCAACTGATGAATTTATCACTGTAAATGTCACTGTCAAAAGTAATGCATACTGATCAAAAGAAAAACTAGGATACACGGTTAAAACCAACGCGTACCGAATTGACAATGCCATGACAATTTCATTTAGTTCACCAACATCGTTCAACAATGCAACTCGCGAGCCCTCGGAACAAATCAACATTTCCGTGATGAAAATTACCGTAAAGCTGCAGCAACACAACAATGGGAGACAGAGATTACCCTCCACGATGACTTGAGCATGACTTAACAAAGCTAAAAACTTTCATCCAAAACACCGGGCCCTATTACAGGACGTATTATCCCCATACCTGCGCTAATGATAGGGTGCTTCAAAGAATACGGACTTCTCAATAACACCTCAGCTGTACCCGAACCCAAAAAAAACCGGGCAATTTTGACACAATGCTCAAAGACGCCGACAATTGGAGAAATGGATTATCAAGTCCTCGTTGCGTTATTGGAGTTAATTTTTTATGTCCAAGTTTACAACGTGATAAGTCTAGAATACTTGTAAACTGAAACTTTCAATAAAGGTCAAGGATAATTGCGGCAACCGCTGAGAAACGAGGTAAAATTCAAGGTGTCGGCAAGACAGGAATTCTTTCATAAATGCCGACTTTACGCTTGAGGTATTCGCCTTAGGAAATGGAAAGATGGGCCGCTTATTTGACCGGTTTTTATAACTAACTCACATTCTGACACTTTAACGTTGGGTTATTCTACTTATTCTCATATGTTTTCCGAACAGCCGAGTTCTGTTAGCCAATTGGTAGGCTAGTGCTAATGGCGGTCAGGTGTGGGTGTCCTGGCAATTACTACCACCTCTAAGAGGGAGCTAAAAGCCGGCCTTTGTTGGCCTTGCTTCTTATTTGCTCGGGATTTAGATCATAACTCGCGCAATATCCGGAAAGTCAACCTTATTGCCACACGATCTACCTACACATATCGCTTTTAAATCTTTAGGTATGGTGGTGTATTTCGGGTAAGTATCTTTCTGAGCACTTAAGTATCGCAGTGACCAAAAACCATTCGAATTGGTAATTTAGTCCGAACAGTAAAGTAAAATTTATAGCCTGAACCGAATAAAACCAGTGTAATCGCAGTGAAAGTCTAAACCTATAAAAAGGGAATGTACTTTTAAATGCCAAGTAAAAAAGCGGTTTCTACACGATACTTTAATTACAAAATACCATTAAGCGATACAGATAATTTATCTGTCCATGAATTGGGTTTGATTGCCCAATCTAGAGGTGAACGACCGCGCAGTGACGCTGCAGCAAAATCAGATGAAACTTTTCGTGAATGGACCATCCCACTAGAACAAATGGACGCGATGCTACGCTCGATAAGGCCCGTTTGGAGGACTCTGTGCCACTTTTATTATTTAAGAACTACAACATTGAACTCAAGGTAGTTTGTAATTCAGTCTAGTTTGTAGTAACAAGATCAAGATCCATTTTTACTGTTCTAAGTCGTGTTTAAAGATGAAATTTTTGATTTAAAAACGTGAGTCAGATTAAGTTTTTCTGTAAAAATATGACCTCATTTTTAGAAAGCTGAGGGAAACAACCTCACAATAGACATGTAATCAGATGGCGATAGCAAACGACTTCATTAAGTAATTAGAAGCGTATCAACAAACGTCACTGTGAGTCGAATCGATGTTTACATGTACAGCGAAATTCACATAAGTAGTAATCGGAGATACGCGTAAAAGCGATGCCGACGATAGAGCGGCATTAACCGATACACATCGGCACTTAAGGCAAGATAGCCGCGGTTCGATAAGGGATATAAATAAAAATAAATGCCTGCTCCGCGTTATTGGGCTGTAAAGATACCGCTATCGCGATAGTTGTATCAAAGCGTCCGCGTGTTTATTGATTTAATGCAGCTCCGAATAATCCTAATGAATTTGCAACATGATCGTTTTAATGGATTTTGCTTGTTGTAGAAGCCATTAATCAGCCTGAAAGCGACTAAAGTGCTGATCATGTTTTATAAATCTATTCCAGTATTAGGCACAGGGTACAGGTACTTACATGTAACGGTCCAATTAAAGTACCTGTCTATCAGGTGGGTTAAAAAATTACTCATGTATGTTAATTTAACTGATTCATGATATGTTCTTGTTCGTGTACCTATCTAAAAGCACACATACAGAGCGGAGAGACGCATTATTGAAGAAAGATTTTCAAACATAATTCTGCTGGATTCAATCATATTTTATTTTTCAGGATGTTTCCTCAAAATGAAGCGTATTGACATTACGGAGTACCTCAATCGTGTCGCTTAGCAAATACGAGTACTTTATACATAAAGGCCTCTGTCGGCGTATTTGATGTGAGATAGCTTATCGCACACGTCGCCGTGTCTCGGTTATTGTCACGTGAACGTTTTTTCAAAGCCATTTTATTGGCCTTTAACGGGACGTTCAAAGAGTAAGGTAAACAAAACGAGTAGATTTTAATCTTAAAAGACCATTCTGTAAATAATAGATACCTACCTACATCTCTCAATAACTTGAAACTTTTTGCCTTAGCAACTGTTTTTTTTTTATAAATCTTTAATTTTTGAAAGCCTAAATACTTCTGAAATTGATAGATGATTAAGAGCCATTCATTATTAATTAAACGATGTGATTGCATTTCGATTCCAATCTGTTCAGATCGGCGATATACGCTTGGCTGAACGATAGCAATTTGCCAAAAACTAGAAATAACGTTTAGGTACAATGACTCAGTAGGCTGAAAACAAGGTTTTTTTTAGTCTACAATACCTACCTATTGCTGTTTAACCAATTTCTTTGATTCGTCAAATTTTTCAGTATCCATCCAATACGAATAGTAAGCAAAGTTCTTTTACTGTCATGTTATTATCACAGCCATGACAGTTGAGGTGAGTTGAGGTTTGAGGTGAGGTGACCCACATCACTCGGTATCACAAAACAACAGTTCAGAACAGAACAGAAGCCAAAGTCAACAGGCTCCCCCCGGTTACGCTATCTCTAGTACTCATGCTAATAAAAATATCTAATCATTGTTAAGTTTTGGTAAACAGCGCTCTACGATATTTGGGTTTGTAATGGAAGTAGGTACTCTCATATCACGTAGAATGTTTTTGTTTTTATCACGTAGCCTCACCCCCCGTTTACCGTTTTCATTTAATTTGGGAAATTATCTTTATTAAGGTCGTAGGTTCGAATCCCGGCTTGTACCAATGAGTTTTCCGGAACTTATGTACCTACGGAATATTTAATGTTAGTTTTTCGGTGAAGGAAAACATCGTGAGGAAACCGGTCTAATCCCAATAAGGTTTACCCTCTGGGTTGAAGGTCAGGTGGCAGTCGCTTTCATAACACTAGTGGCTATGCCAAATCTTGGGATTAGGTGTCCGCTCTCCGGGATACAACCGGGAAAAACGCTAGGAGGATGATGATTAAATTATGAAAAAAAAGGAAAACTGTGAGGAATATACCTTTTCTGTGATAAGATAAAAGTCCAGGCGTTCTAAAAATTGCATCAATATTTTTGTCAGAGGTTCTGACAAAACCTTTGATACAATTACATACAAGTAGTACCTATCTGACTCAGATACTAAACTGGTACAACAATAGTTCGAGCGTTTTGTCTGTCAAATACTCCATTTTATTTTTATAATGTGTTCACAAGGGGACCGGGGATACATGACACATGACAGACCATAAAATCTATTTCATAATCAACTATAAATCAAATCCCCCTTGTTAAAAGGGCAAGAGTAACATAATACGGTTTCCCCTAAACTTTTAATATCGATTGTCATGTTACCCCAAGTTTTTAACTTGAATATGTAATAGAATGGTGGCGTATTCAGTAAGCCTTTTTTTATAACGTGACTTATTATGGAAAAATGTTATAAGAATCATGACAATGTTCACCTAAAAGTTTGACATAATCAGAAAACTTGTGCGCACGATTATACCCGCTTTTTTCATTGCCTATTTTAATTAAGTATAAGTATTCATTAAACATTTTTTTTGTCATCAGACTAATACCTAGCGTCACCATAACTATTACTTATGCAATCTCCCATAACAGTCAGACTATAGTCACTATTGTTTACAGACATTAATTATACCTTAAGAATATGAAAAAGCAATCCGACATGGATGTATTTACAATAATTATTTCCATAAGGGATCTACCATTTCATTGACATTATTTACTGCTATTCTTATTACGAATCATTTAATGATTTAGGTACTAAAGTTTCAATGGAACAGTTTTAAACAAATCTGTGAATGAAAGAGACTGGTAAAATTCTTACCGCTTCCTCAGCTTCCTTCTGATCCCGGTGTCCCATGAGGTTGGGCATGGCTGTCCAGTTGTACCCCAGATCCTGGCAGAGAGGCAGCTTGATCCTCTCACATTTTCCTCCCTCCTCCTGCCCAGCCACAACAGCAGCCAAAACCAACACGCAAATAATCCGAGACATGTTCAACACAGTTAAATATCACCACACAATACTAATTGTCATATTAAAATCGTAAGAAACTTTGTTTGTAGTCAAACTTCACTCGTAAACATTTTATTCTTTTTAATTAACAACGACGCAGCCACTCTCCACAACGGCCAGCACCGGACTGAACTGATTTCAAATTCGTAATTCGAACTCGGCGCCGCGCTGCGGCGTTCAATCAAAGGCAAAGGAACAAAACCGGTCTGCCGGTACGTTCAGAAACATGCATATGTTCCGATAAAAGCCCTGTCTGAAGTGAACGCATGAACAGGGCATTAAGAAAAGAAAAAAAAACTAATTCGTGTACGGCTCACTGCAATCGGTGGTAGTAATTTACGCTCTCTCTTTCTCTCTAAAGCGGACGAGTAGAGTGGATGGATAATATGGAATTAAGTGTATCTGCCCATGGGGTTCAATTTTATTTTATGAAATTGCTGCAATAAAAGTGTGGTAATTGAGAGGTTTAAGGTTTTTATTACATGCATTTTGCTATATTACAGTTCCACCGTGAGCTAGACATTAAAAGCAGTTAATAGACCTTTTGCATTTAACTCTTTCAGCGTTGAACAGTAAAATATATTCTAATGTTAGTTTTATAGGCACCTAACTTGTTTTTAAGAACGTTTCAAGCCGCTACTTTTATCTTTCAGTTCGACATCCCAAGTAGAATACACAATTAGGGCCCTTCATTACATCACTCCAATAACACCTTTAATACATGTCATATCCACTACAAAATAAATGCAATCGCATTGAATTACGGCCTAAAATCGCATGTCACTCATCCATATCTCTCAAACTTATCAAGGCCAGTATAAGCAGAGCTCTCAGTGCAATGATGGGTGTTTGATATTGAAAGGCGTCGCCGGTTCACGCTAGAGTGGAAGGTGTGTATGAATAGGGCGTTGTGCGAGCGGGACGGGCACAAAGGCGCCGATGCGCGTACGCCGGACGCAGGCGGAATGCCTAATTAAGGGCGCATGCGCGGACTGCGGGGTGAGGGGCACGCCGCAGTGGCCGCGGGGAGCAGGGAAAATACCTACTTTTTTAACTACAACACAACGAATCCTCAAATCAATAAAGAGTCGGCAACGCGCTAGTGATTTTTCTTTAATCGCAAGCCGCTTATTTGCAACCGCTATAGTAAAATAAAACCACGATGGGCAAACAAGCGTACCGTATGATGGTAACCAGTCACCGTAGCCCATGAACGCCACAACTCTAAAAGGTATCACATCCGAGCAGCGCACAAGATAATGTATGGGGAACACGGTGTCAGTTGTTATGCGAGTCATCTTTTAAACAACAATACACTTTCTTAAAATACCATTTTGCACGCAATAGTGAAGCATGCATAATTAAGACTAATTATTATACGAAACAAAAGATTGAACGCAACAACACAACCCCTAATTAGCCGTTCCGGTCACAGCACAGCACGATAATAGGTAGATATTGAGTTTATCTGAGCGGAAACTGCTTTCCCTAAAGTTCGTTGTTCTACAGATAATGTTATCTCTTCCATGACTTTATAGTTCAACGGAATTGGTAGTATGGTTTCCTGTCACGTTGCATTATGCTTATTAGGGGTACCATATGTCTATTACTAATCATGCTGAAAGCCGGAGGTCCCGGGTTCGAATCCCGGTAAAGGCATTTGTTTGTGTGAAGAGCACCTATTATTTGTGCCCGAGTCATGGATGTTCTCTGTGTATTTAAGTATTTATTTATCTTTCTAAGTACAGATACACATAGTATAAACGCTTATTTTGGATAAGGTCGATTTGTGAAAGATTGTCTCCCAATATTTATTTATTTATTTTGATGTATGTACCTATGTATACTGTTGTGCAGTAATTCTAGGTAGATCACGTAAACCACATGATAAAAGGCATAAAAGCCAACATATGGTACACACCACACTGTTTCACTGGATGCCCGCACACGTCGGAATCGTAATTAAAATGTCAGATATGGCGGCGCGAGCGCAAAGCGATCGACACATGCAAACACGACAGACATTCAACATACTATTGTACGTCTGTCTGTCTGTTCTCGGCTTGGTGGTCTAGGCAAAGGACTATTCCGTCATACATAAACGTCACCTAGCACTTTCTAGGACTGAAACTGGTTTAAATTAAAAACGTGGAATTTTGGAAGAGGACACAATCCACAGCCGGTCCTCTAGTCTTCCATTTTTGTATGGGTTGGGCGAAGGCGACTCATTTCATTTACCCGTTCTTAAGCACGTTCAGTGCCAGCCTAGGTGGGCACTCTGCTCGCACCCGCTTTCCTCTACAAACGGTTTTTGCCATTGGGTTATAGTATACGTAGAGAGCAGACATCCCCCCCCCAGCATAAGCAAGACAAACTACTCTTATGGGATTACTACTGCATAGTCGGGGGCTGGCGGGCGGTCGCTAATACTGCTGAATTCCATGTGGCGGCCCGGCCTGATGAAAGACGTCAGGAACAATGTTCTAGGTGGCCAGTCTATAAGTAGTAATAGTAAGTCAATGGTTTTTATCGTCATCATAGGTGCCCGTAAAAGTGTAGCTATTTATGATCGCGTTTGTGTTGGACATCTTACTAAGTCGGTGAGATTGCCAAATCCGTTATGTGCACGGTTTGAATTAAGAGACATAATACCATATGTGTAATTACTAGAGCATTATTTTCTTTGACGTAAATTATGTACATAACGGATTTGGCAATCTCACCGACAATAATTATAAATGCGAAACTTTGGATGTTTAGATGTTTGGATCACGCTTAAACGGCTTACCGATTTGGATTAAATTTTGGACGAAGATAGTTTGGATGGCAGGCTGGATTATATAGGATAGTTTTTATCCCGGGTCCCCGCGGACGAAGTCACGGGTGGAAGCTATTATCACATAAAGCACCACCCTCTTGCACTCACATATTAGCTAGTAAGGGAAGGGAGGAATTTTCCAGCTGACATAAAAGCGATATAGGCTTTATTTTGAGCGATAAAGTTGTATATAAGTATATCTATGGGGATCTCTGGAGTCTGTTAACGTATCTGTGACTTGACATGAGGATTTTTTTATATGAGTAAGAACATATTATAATTTATAAACAAGATAAGACACCGCGCAAACGAAGCTGCGGGCACAACATAGTGCACACACAAAATCGCGCCATGTATTTTAAAACGAGCAACCAAACTAAAGCACCATTCAAATTCCAACTGAAACACCAGGTTTTAAAGTCCAATATCAATTATATTACCTCGTCGCTTGAAACATTTTGTTAGTACGAATGATTATATGAAGGAAGTGCTATTAAAACAATAGAATAGTCATTTTGGCGTGTACCGATATGGGCACGGAATGTATGAGAAGAATAATAATGGGCGGGAGGCTTTAGAACTCACTTTGATCGCTGGAGGTCAATCTGACTCAACGTTTGGTATTCCGATATGGTAGGTACTATAGGAAGTAGCAATCAAAACTCAATGTGGGACAGCGACGACGTCTATCCCACAAAAAAACATTCCATGTAAAAAAGAGGCAGTCTCGAAACTCTTCCACCGTAAAAAGTTGTAAGATATTTCGTTGAGTTAAAGTCTCAGGTATCCTTATTAATCTTTATTTGCTTGCTAAATAAAATCCCGCAACCTGGCAATCTTTGTAATCTCTGTAAGTTTTGATGATCGGTCAGTCAGTAATTGAGTGACAAAATTAAGAAACTTTGACTAAGTTATAATTCTTAAACTACTTTTCAATTTGGTTCGTATTGAATGAAATTTGAAATATACCGCGTGTTTATACAATGCCTGCTTGGTTACTGAAAATTCAGGCTTCTAGTTTTACCGCAACGAAGTTATAGGGGGGTTGATAATGGGCTGAACTGCTTCGAGAAAAGGATAGTACGGCCGGGCCGCTGATTTGCTCGACTTGGCGGGGGCAGTGCCGTGCCCCCAGATATTGCTCCCAATGAGCTCTCTGTCGCAGATACGCAGTACGGACAGCGACACCTATTGGGTATTTAGACCAATCTAAATACTGCTGAAGCACGCTGAAGCTAGCTAAGCATGATCGAGTTTATGTCGGGCATAGAACATTCTCATTACTTAAGTGCGAGAGAGACAAATGCAAAAGAGGCGAGCAGAACTATCTCCAATTTCCTAATAAATAAAGTTCGATATTTCACACAACGGAAAAGCGTATTGAAGTTGGAATAAGAGGCAAATCGGCAACGGCGCCCTAGCTTGCTCCTGCAGGTCGATCACGTAACGCATTGTACGCGCGTCAGGTATATGTAGATCTAAGGGTAAGGGGTAATCATGTAATGTTTCCAACGCGTGTTAGGAAAGTCCAACTGTTATTTCTCCATATGAAAATTCCACATTTAGATCTACCTAACGTACCTACGTACAATGCGCTACGTGATCAACCTGCTAAATGTCACTTTTTATAAGGAAAAATGACAGTTAAATTGTCCTAACGCGCGTTTGAAACGTTACTTGATTACCCCTCTGCTTATGCGTACAAGAAAGATTGGATTTCAATTATTTCGTTCGTTTACCTGGCTTTATCAAAAAATGGCGTTTTAAGGCTGTATCAAAAAGCGGGCGCGTTGAAGTCTTATACACGTAAGGCCTTGTTTAAGAGCTTCATGGGATAAGTACATTCACATTATCCACCAAAGAAACTACCGGGAAGAAAGCCTTTTCGTCTCACCCATCCCTCTCTTGCACACATTGGCATTGCATCCTCTTCTGTCACATATAGTTATATCATCATGCGCTTGTCCTTATCCCATTTACTTGGGGTTTTTCTTCCATACCTCTCTATCGTCCGTCAACTCATCACACACTTCCTTCCATTCATATCGTCTCTCACGCAGTAAATCCACCCTTTTCTTGGTCTACCCCTTCTCTTACAACCCTCGTCATTCATATGCCCTTCTATAGTAACATGACTATCATCCCTCCGCATAACATGTCCCTATACTCCGTAAGATGGATGTTATGCGGAGGGATGATATTCATGAGTCCATATAACCGATTAATATATATAATTAAATACATCTGCGTATGTAGGTACACATAAAAATCCAACCCTATAAACGCCACACCATTTAATGGCGTCCCGCAAAAACAATCCTCAAGGTTATTTACGAGCTATTCCCACTGCCATTAAACTAAAAACCGAAAAGCTAATTGCGCCGGCGCAGCGAAGGACGCGGCGGTGGGGAGGGGGGACAATTAAATGAATTTGCCGGGGGGACAAAAACGAATCCGTCACTGGAGTTTGGGGTGACCATGCTGTGAGTTGCAGTTTGAAGGGAGACTGTTTTGTTACCGGGCGGCCTACCGCAACTTATCTTCAAGTTTCACTTACCTCACGCACTCGATTTTATCGTCTCGTGTCGCGCCACCAGAAGGCGTATTATGGTAATTATATTATCACACAAGCACATGACAAAGTTATCACATGAGCAGATGACAAAGTTATCACATGGGCACATGACAAAGCATCTGTCACCTGCGCGTCTGCTTCTGCAGCGTGTACCATTGTGGGTACAGCTTTATGATGGCTTCTGGTCAAAATAACTACCAATTTATCTAGTCAACTGATACCTCGACGAAATGATGATAGCTCTCCTAGCCATCATATCCCGATTTACGGTCGCGATCAAACGGCAAGTAAAAGCATCCCTCACTATCTAATTTCTATCAAGTGGTAGGTATTCGAAAGTATATAGCGGTTCCTTTATCTTGTCAATTATCATTTAATAACGGAAAACATCATAGGGCCGCTTATTTTCTTCTTTGTCTTCGATATTGTTATTTTTTTTTTTCGGATTTTTTTGGTTTTGTTTTGCAATTCTTGTTAACAAATGTGCCTGCAACCGGTTACCAATTTAAATCACATTTCTTCATAAATATGTCCGTTGTCCGAGTGTTTTTTCCGTTAAAAGTTAAATGGCGTTTATCTCTGGAAACATGAAATTTTCAGGATTATTATAAAACTAGCTTCCCGGCCCAGCTTCGCACGGTTAGCCTTAGCAATGAAGCATTTTCCCGCGGTAAAAAGTAGCCTATGTTCATCAGGGATAATGTCGGCTTCTAATGGTAAAATAATTTTTCAAATCGGTCCAGTATTTTCGGAGTCTATTCAATACAAACAAACAAACAAACAATCAATCAAATCTTTCCTCTTTATAAATTAGTGTAGATGAAACCGAACCTAACCTCAAGGGTACACACGATAAGCAAAAACTTTGGGGTTATCGAAAAAACCGTTTTTTTTCCGATGTGAAAATACGGCTAATGTGGGAAATGCTATTTTGTGATTGCGATAGGATACCTATACGAACATATTTGTTAAAATGAGTAACTCCTGGTCACCCCAGTCGCTATAAGTAATTTGAGCGGAATGTCGACGCGGGCGCACGCAAAAACTATGACGAACTGCGCAGGACAGGTTGACGCGGGGAAACGGAAATTTAGCTCTTCAATACAAAATAACGTGTATAAATCAAATAAAACACCTTATGGCCCCCAGTCAATCTTTAGGGCAGACAGGCATTATTTCCTGATTGGATTAGAGATTGCGTGCATGGATACGATGGCTTGTGACCTTGTGTGATATGTTGTCTGTTTAGCTTAGCCCAATGGTTGGTTGGTAAAGGGACTAGCCGCGGCGGTCAATAGTAAACTTGACATTAGCTGCCAAATTCACTATTTTTGACCGCCACCGCAGGCCGCGCCGCGCCACACCGCGCCAGTGTGATTCAAGCCACTGCTAATTTGCTAAATGCCGCGTGGTTTCACTGATGGTTGACCGAAGACCGGCGTTGATCATGCATCTAGCATTTAAGTATTTATATCTATTATATATGGTCAGTTCGGGTAAGTGTGCCGCAGGGGAAAGTGCGCCCCTGGGGTAAGTTGTTGCTGTTGACAAGAACACATAGATTCTGCCCAGTAAGTGGCGTCACAAGCATTTATTTCCAATAGGGGTGTAGACACTAAATAAAATAATCAATAATGTTATATTTTCTCGAAAAAGGATTAAAAAACCGGCCAAGTGCGAGTCGGCGAGGGGTTCCGTACCATTATCTATAAAAACAGTAAAAAAAAAAGTTTGTCGTATGGGAGGCCCCATTAATATTTATTTTGTTTTTAGTATTTGTTGTTATAGCGGCAACAGAAATACATAATTTGTGAAAATTTCAACAGTCTAGCTATCGCGGTTCTTGAGATACAGCCTGAAAAAAAAACGTTTGTTGTATGGGAGCCCCTTAAATATTTATTTTATTTTGTTTTTAGTATTTGTTGTTATAGCGGCAACAGAAATACATAATCGGTGAAAATTTCAACTGTCTAGCTATCGCGGTTTTTGAAATACAACCTGGCGACAGACAAAACGGCAAAAAAAAAATTAGTATTTGTTGTTATAGCGGCAACAGAAATACATCATCTGTGAAAATTTCAACTGTCTAGCTATCGCGGTTTTTGAGATACAGCCTGGTGACAGACAAAACGGCAAAAAAAAACACGTTTGTTGTATGGGAGCCCCCTTAAATTTTTTTTTTTTTTTTTGTATTTGTTGTTATAGCGGCAACAGAAATACATAATCGGTGAAAATTTCAACTGTCTAGCTATCGCGGTTTTTGAAATACAACCTGGCGACAGACAAAACGGCAAAAAAAAAAATAGTATTTGTTGTTATAGCGGCAACAGAAATACATCATCTGTGAAAATTTCAACTGTCTAGCTATCGCGGTTTTTGAGATACAGCCTGGTGACAGACAAAACGGCAAAAAAAAACACGTTTGTTGTATGGGAGCCCCCCTTAATTTTTTTTTTTTTTTTTAGTATTTGTTGTTATAGCGGCAACAGAAATACATCATCGGTGAAAATTTCAACTGTCTAGGTATCACGGTTCTTGAGATACAGCCTGGTGACAGACAGACTACTAACCCCCCCCTAACCCCTACTACCTTGACCCTATTGGGTCCCGTTTTTGCCCTTTGCATGCATTACAAGCATTTATCACGTCGCGATGCATTTCGTGTGACCAGCTTGCGATTTTGCAAATTTGCCGCGCAACCGCTGGTCAGACTCTACGAGTATTCTTTTTGCTGAAACTGTCCTCGGTCATCGCCGATTACGCTAATTGTGCTTGTTATAATAATCACGCTGAGTTGTCAACAGGCCCGCGGACCCGCGGTGGAATTGCCCCGTTTTTACCTTAATCAACTTTAGCTCGTTGGTATTTTCAATTAATTTCGAGGGTAGATTGGCCGAGGCCAAATGAGTGAAAATTCAAGCTGTAGGAAGCTCCGTCGTTCCGTCGGGTTTTTATACTCTGACGGTGGCAAACAAACGTATGGCCCGCTATGAACAGACGACGTTTTCGTTACCATAAGGGCACGGCGAAATGTCATCTCGCTCATATTGGAGCAGCACAAAGTCTAGCCAGGGAAAGATGAGCCTAGAAAAGATGGCAATCTTAAAAAAACAGCGTGTTGCTAACTTGCCACACCGTGTATAACGCGATAAAATAATAATGATACTTGAACAATTATTATTTTTCTTCAGTTCACACAATGCAACTGATCAAGCGGAAGGAAGTTAAGTTGTATGAAATAAAACTCTTTAACTTCATTCTACTTTATATTTAAGAAGAATAGTTAAAACCACTCACCAAAATTTGAATGTTGACGCGACATCTTAATTAAACTTTTTATGATAATCTTTAATGTGAAAAATAGTAACAGTGATCTCACTCTTTAATTCTCTTAAGAAGCAAAAACAGTCCTATTTATTACAGTTGGTGTTGCCACTTGTTGGTGTACTCGCGCACCGTGGGTTCCGTTCAAACCTGTAGGAATATAATGTTTTTATTATATGATGTAACTACAAATTTACGGTTTTCGCAATTTTTCGTTTATCTATTTATTTATTTATTTATTACCATTAATATTAGCACTAACAGGCACCTTACATGCTAATTGGTAGATTGATACTTATCATGCGAATGTTGAATGTAGGTAACATGTCAAATGATTTACTAATGGATACAACACAAAAAAAAGAAAATGAATGATTATTAGTCAAATTGCTGATTATCATTCCACATTAGTAGCAGGTCAAGAAATACAGAAGGTCAATAAAATTTATTAAGCTAAAATTATATAATATTAATATGTCAAGAAATACAGAAGGTCAATACAAAGAAATACAGAAGGTCTAGGTTATTAATAAAAGAGATTATGCAGTTATGGAGCTAGGAGTGACAACTTTCTCTAGATATTGATAGGCAGCTGCCAAAAACTTTGGTTTAGAGCTTAAGAATATGTCCAGTTGGCTGTCACTGTGCAGTATATTATTTAACAGCTTTAGTACTTGATGCAGAGGGGAAGAGGCTAGTGCACGAGTCCTAGTTGGGGGGACAGCGAAGAGTCGCGGCGACGAGGGCGTAGATGCTTGGCGGAGACACGTGGAACTCTGAATCCTATTAGAGCAAGCAGCTGGGGGTTGGTCACCAGGCCGGGTTTCATTGAAAGAAGTATTTTACTAAATACATATTCCTCCGGGTCTCCAGTGAAGTATACCCTACCATACCAAGCACGAATAGGGTAGGATACATGTATGGGTAGCTGCCGTATAGTTTTTTATATAAGAATCGAACGAATATCTTTTGGACTTTTTCCACACGGAGCGTGTACTCTTGTTCGTGGGGATTCCAGATGATGGCGTTTGTTTCTAATTTACTACGAACAAAAGCGTTGTATAATACACTGACAGCATGCCGGCAAGTAAGTAATTTGGACTGGCGGATGACGAATCCCAGACACCTTCTAGCCCCATTACAGACCTCAGTTATGTGAGGGTTGAAGGTGAGTTGGGTATCAAACCATGTACCGAGGTCCTTAATAGCCTTTGTACGCTTCAGTGGTTTGCCTTCGATTATATAATTATAGGTAACAGGGAGCCGAACACGCGCGTAAGTCATCATAGAACATTTCTGCTCATTAAGAGTAAGGCTATTACATATATTTATATTATTATTAGCCCAGGCACAAACAGCGTCAATATCCATTTGAAGTAGGGAGGAATCATAAAGAGTGTAAATAGGGAGTGCTAGCTTTAAGTCGTCAGCAAATAGGAGGGATATTGAGTGATTTAATGCTGCCGTTAGGTCATTTATGAGGATGAGAAATAATAAAGGCCCAAGATTGCTGCCTTGTCCTATCCCTGAAGTTACTAAGAAGTGAGCAGATCGAGAGCCTTCATACTGTACAAATTAAAACCTACGTGAAAGATAGCATGCCAGGAATTCGAGCAAGTCAACAGAAAAACCAGCCATAGCCAATTTCTTAAGCAAAACATCGCTATCAGCTCGGTCAAATGCCTTCTGGAAATCGAAGTAGGCTATGTCAATTTGCTTTTTTTTATCCAAGTTATTAGCTATTAGCGTGGTAATATTCAGTAAACTTGAAGTTGTTGATCGCTTTGGCAGGAACCCATGTTGCTCGTCGCAAAACCAACCATGAAGCTGTTTATATATCTGGGCGTATATTACTGATTCGAATATTTTCCCGAATACTGAAAGAACAGCAATTGGTCTGTAGTTCTGGATATCAGATTTGTTTCCGGATTTATGTAGTGGTAGGACTTTAGTTGTTTTCCAAACTGAGGGATACGTTTTATTTTTTAGGGCTAAGTTGAAAAGGAATTTAAGTGGTTGCACAAATGCTTCACGGCAGTCTTTAACTAGGTATTGAGGTATTTGATCAGGACCCTGCGTTGGTCTAGGCCTGAGGCGATTGATTGCTGTGCGTATATCTGCTTCACTGATGTAGTCGACTGTTATATGCCGGTTATTTAAACTGGATGATTCTGTGTTGGCGGCCGACGCAGCTTCCAGAGCGTCAAGTTTGGGGGTGTTCTGGAGGAAAACGCTGTCAAAGAAATTGGCGAATGAGTCTGCGACTTCTTGCGGAGACATACTGCCAAACGTAGCAGGCTGATTAGATAGACGGCGACGTTTCATATGGGACCAGAATGAGAACGGGTCTAATATTATATTAGTTTCTAATTTATGGACGTAGGAGTGTAAGTCTGATTCAGATCTAGCATTTACCATTCTCCTGTAGTACGAAAAAAATGCGTAGTAAAGTTGGTTACCGGTTTGTTTATATAGTTTATGATAGGAGTTTTTTATTTTATTTAAATGGATTAACTCAGAGGAAAACCATAATGGGTATTGTTGGTTGTTCATGTTTATTGTGGTTTTCTTTTTTAAGGGGACATATTTCGTTAAAATATCGTTCAAAATAGAATAGAAACAAGCAGTACTGACATTTATATTGGATAAGTCCTGCATTTTGGACCAGTCTGCAGTCTCGATATTATGGTATAACTGAAGAAAGTCTGCTTTTCGGTAGTTTCTTTCGGGTGGTAGAGTATCAGATTGAATACTTTGGATATGGACTTCACTAGGACAATGCTTACTAAATAATGTAGGACATGACATTTCAATGTATAGAGGGACGTGGTGCTTTTCAAAAGATACCAGTCCAGTGACAGCCTCTGTAACTATGACTTTATCAGTCTCATCATTCGATATTACTAGGTCCAATAACCGGTTAAGACTATTTACTATACTATTATGTTGTGTTAGTTTACAGTGAAAAAGAAAATTTTCGAACGCATTTCGTACACTGGCTGTGGTCGAATACATATTAAAATCGCCCGACAATTAAGTATAGTGGGTTAAGAATGAATATTTAAGATCATTTCTAAACACTCAAAAGTTGATTGGTAGTGAGAGTCATGCACTCGGGGTGCTAAGTACACTACGTTCTATAAGACGTTGCTTCGTACCAAATTTCAAGATTCTGAGTTCACGGGAAGTACCCTGTCGGTTTTGATTCCCTTGCGAGTTTTAAAATTTGTCTCTTTTGATTGCGTTGGCTTATAAGTTTGATTTTTTCACAGCTCCAAGGGACAGTAGAACTGAGTATTTGGTATATATTTGGTATATATCCACGCGTTCCTGAGAAAATGGGTCTTGACAGACGGACGGACAACAAAGTGATCCTATAAGGGTTCCGTTTTTTGCCATTTCGCTACGGAACCCTAAAAAGGCTCATCTTTCCCTGGCCAGACTACTTACTCTGGAGGTAAGTGTTGTTGTGTTCCTGGTGTCTGGCAGGTCGCCAGAGATCCCGAGGATGTGCTGTGTTGAGAGGGAGGGTCGGGAGCTATTGGTATTATTGGGGGGAGACCATCGCGTGTGCTGACTTCTGGCCGAAGGGTGTCGTCTTTCGGCGGTTCCGGGGCAACCTACCGAATTCTACACCGGACTTGACGACGCAACGGCGCCACGCTGTTTCGTCGCCTAAATTATTAGTTTGGTTTTTTTTGAAGTGAAAACTTCTTTAGCGGCGCTGAGCACTTTTTGGGATGGGGAAAAATTGTTAAATACGCGACAGATTTTTGTGACGTCAGATGTGAAGGAGGTGGAGGAGGAGGGATGGGAGGAGAGGACAAACTTTTATATTTCGCTGCTAGCCGATTCGACTTTATTCAAAACTGAACGCTATTCGTAAGAGTATAAAGCCGTTAAACACTTTTTGCAATAGCATATTCTGCAACTAAATTTGTAATTTTGTCCCAGCGTCCTTCACCGTTTTGCTATTGAGCAAATTCGAATAGTTCGAATTTGGACGTTATTCCTAAAGAGATAAAGCTTTGAAAAATATTTACCAACGGCAAAAACAAATTGATATTTTGTTCGCCGCCGCCGTCTGCTGTTCTTGCAAATTCGAATAGTTCGAATTTGGACGTTATTCCTAAAGAGATAAAGCTTTGGAAAATATTTGGCAATGGCAAAAACAAAATTGGTATTTTGTTTGCCGCCGCCGACGGGCGAGCCGGCCCGTCGCACCCAACGCGCCAGCGGCCCGTACGCCTAAATAATTGATAATTGTTTATAGCGTCAAATTCATTTTTAGGGTGACACCGTAAGATGTCACGTGACCTGATCGAAAAACTGTTACAATGTTATTGAGTTTTCACTTCTGCCGGCACTCCCGGAATGCAAGTATATGTTTTATTGTATGTATGTTATTATTATTTGTTAGGCTTTAAGGTATTTGTTGCTACGGGCCTTAGATGCCTGAAGTAAATGGTTTATTTATAATAATAATTATAATTATATGTTTTTTCCATATCTCAGGACCATGGGGTCCCGGACTTTTGGAAAGCATGCGTGGGGCCGAAGCCAACAGCACAGAGGCCCTTTCAAACAAATATAATATAAAGCGAGGGATACACATCGCGGATACCATCTCCGAGCGCACAAAATGATACACCCGGTGATGGTCCCCGCCAGGTGCAAAGACTATTGCAGTGCAACACTGTGCTGCGATGGAAACTAAGGTCATGGGTTCTGGAAACTGGTTCTGGTCGGGAAAATGGGTTATGGGAGGAGACTAGCGGACAACTGCCATGGCAATTACGTCCCGGACTTTTGGAAGCATGAACCTATTAATACTCTGAACAGGCTATGGTAATAATAATACCACGTGCGAGCGAGCTGGTAGCATACAAATCACGATAAGTGTGGCAGAAAGGGAAATATCATTAATTGTCCTTGTCATAATTCCACTTTTTTTATTTGCCACAACTGATTTAGTATGAAGTTGTGGCACATAAACCATTTCCCGTCCAAATTAAGTAGGTTGTTTATGGCAAGTCATCAGCCATTTTAAGACCAGTTCTTAATTTAGCTGCATATATAGGAGCCTTTCCGTCCCTAACTGTGGCATCACGTACAGCCTGTCCAGAGTATTATAGGTTCATGTTTGGAAGGCATGCGTGGAGCCGAAGCCAACAACGCAGAGGCCCTAAAGCGAGGGATACACACGGCGGAATTGGCGGATACCATCTCCGAGCCGCAAGCTGCCCCCGCGGGTTATTATTATTATTCTTATAATGCCGGCTGTACACATTGGGCCAACGTTGGCGCGTGAGCAGGATGCAGTTATGCAAACGCATGAGAACGATATAAAGCCCTCTTCCTCTAACGCATAGCTGCATCTGCTCACGCGCCAACGTTGGGCCAATGTGTACAGCCGGCATTAGGCTCTTGCAATTCGAGGAGTGTACCCGGCCGACTAAACGAAGTTGAATTTGTTGCTATCTTTATTAATGGTTGCTAACCATGTGTGTGTACCTACTTAAAAATGTCAAAGCATAAGCATGCGGCGCTTCCATCCGATAATTGAATAACATCAATTATTGCCAGTAAGCGCGCAGAATAAATAATATCCCATAATTACACTAGGCGATTAAGATAAATAATGTCTTACTGTTCTAAGGCGGCGTTTACGGACGGGCAGGGCGATAGGCGGAACGAGCGTCGGAACTCTCCTAACTACAAATATAAGTAGTCTTAATAGAGGTAGCTACGGTAGCCTAGTGGTTCAGGCATGCGGCTGTCAAGCGGCGGTCGTGGGTTCGAATCCCGGCTCGTACCAATGAGTTTTCGGAACTGAGGCTCTAGTATAAGTTTTACCGAAACAAAACTTTACGATCGCGTTTGCGTTTTACCCTCAATTTGTATGGGATTTGTCAGCTAAACGCAAACGCGGTCGTAACGTTTTGTTTCGGTAAAACTTATACTACGTAGAGCCTCTGAATGTCATTTCAAATTTACCGTTAGCTTTTCGGTGAAGGAAAATCATCGTGAGAAAACCTGCATACATTTGCGAAGAAGTTCAACGGTGCATGTGAAGTCCCCAACCCGCACTGGGACAGCGTGGGAACTACTGCCCGATCCCTCTCATCGATGGAGGCCTGTGCCCAGCATCAGCAGTGGGACGTATATACTTAGGCTGATTTAATATTAAGTACTTATTTATTATTATTAGAATTGGTTACTTGTAGTTGCCCGCGTCACCCCTTATGTCCTAGATCTCTATTCCATATCAGCTTTGCCCGTAAAAATTACTCACGGCATACTTTTTTCAGGCGAGTCCCTAGTTTTTATAATAAGTATCTGATTGATATTGATCCTTTTCATCAATCATTGTTAAGTATCAAATTGTTAGTAAAACGTAAGTTATTTTCTTAGTCCTTCCAGGAGTATTATAATTACCTAATGTAAATGTTACTCTTCAGATCTCCTTGTAGGTATTCTAACCGAAAAATGTCTACATTTCATTTTTAGTTGCAAGATTAAGATTCCTTTTTTGTTAACACAATTTATCATAATATTAATGAACCTCCAGGTCTGTAGCATTATGTCTGTTGGTATTGGTACTCTATGTGTACCCCTTATATATTTGTTTAAGCGACTGTTTGTGTTTCTAAATAAATAAATAAAAAAATATATATTAAGAGAGGTAGGTAACAGCGGAATATCATCTCGTTCCTTTAAGTGGCAGACCAACTTGGGAAGTACCTCCACCTAATAAAAGAGCGCAGCAATAACACCGCTTCTTGTTTCCGTCGCCAGAGCTTCCGAGCAGGGATGTTGCAGACATTCGCATCCGCGTCCGCGGAACTCCGCATCCGCATCCGCAAAAATTGGTGCGGAGTTTTTGCGGATGCGGATGTAGTACAGTTCGCGACCAGATAGGGGCCAACACGACCCGTGCCACTGTAAAATCGATGGGTCCCGAGGATGCGTTGTGTTGAGAGCGAGGGAATCTGTTCCTTCAGCTCTCAACACAGCGAATCCTCAAACATATCAAGGGTCGGCAACGCCCATGTTACTCCTTTGGAGTTGCATGCGTCTATAGGCTGCGGTGTCCGCTTGTTTGCCACCGTCGTTGTATAAAAAAAAAAAAAACCCTGCTCCCGACCATGCGCTGTATTGAGTGTCCCCATTTTGCCTCTAGCTGGCAACATGACGAATCCTCAAATCAAGAAAGGTTCGGCAGCGCGCTTATTGTGATTCTTATGGTGAAAGTCCCAAGCGTCCATAGGTGACGGTGTCGGCTTACCAGCAGACGGGCCGTATGCCGGTTTGCTACTGTCGTAGTATAAAAAAAAATGTTTTGTACAGGCGTGAGCGTTTCCATACGCGTCTTACAGCTCGCGTCTTACAGCTCGCGTCTCGCGCCGCTTCACGCGTCGCCTTTCCATAAACAGAACCTAATGTCACACGTATAGCGTAATTTATAACGAACCTCGATGGACGCCATATTTGAATTTCGGAGAACGAATTGGTATTTAAAGATGAATGTCTGTTGTTAGCAACATTGTTGCAAGTTTAAATTAAACTCACGCGCAGGTTTTATTTAAGTGGATAATTGATTGAAATTATCTTTCCATTTTTAGTCGCTGTTTATCTCACTGAAGCTCGTGCATAAAAAGACTAACCTAGAATAGCCTGGGAGCCTTAATTGGTCGTATAATCATCACTAATCATCACTATCACTAGTACACTAGTACACATATTATAAAACAAAGTCGCTTCCTGCTGTCTGTCTGTCTCTATGTATGCTTAGATCTTTAAAACTCCGCAACTGATTTTGATGCGGTTTTTATTAATACATAGAGTGATTCAAGAGGAAGGTTTATGTGTATAATACATGCATAATATAGCAGAGAAACACTGATAATTTTAGAGGTTTCTAATGTGATGTCGTAAATAAACGCTTTTTTTTGCGCTTACATTGCAAACGCTGGCTGAACCCTACGAGATAGATCAAAATAATGTACTAGAGTATTGTACAAATTAAGAAGGACTACAAAAAACTACTAGGACTACATTTTTTATCCTTTACTTTTTACGAGAAATAATGGCTTATTTACGAAGCGATTTTAAGAAATACAACATTAGTCTTAATCCAATTAAGTACCTTAAATACATTGTGCATTGAATATAGATTAATATGGACCTTTACAGCATGTAACTTAAATGAATATTTTCAAAGTTATTACTGATAACGTAATTAAATAATCATTTCTTAACCTCTTAATCATTTTTTAAATGAAAACTTCGGCGCGCGGCGTCTGCGCGGCGTGAATTATACGTCTTTTAAAAAAATATACATTTACGGCATCGTAGGTCCTATAGTTATGTTTATATTTTTATGGGTTAACATAAAGTTATAATTTGCTATCATATTATTTTTAGGGAAAAATAAAGGTACAATTTGCGGTAAAAAAATATATTGTAATCCTGTTTTCACCAAAAAAATTAAGAAAAATCGGAAGGTGTTTTATCAACTTTTTAAAATGAATCTTTGATTTTCAATCATGTCAGCCCCTCGTAAAAGATTTGGTGATGTGAATTGTAATCATTCATCTACCTAATGATTCTTGTTTGCTGCAAAATTGAGAACCGAAACGACACTTCTCACTGGAAAATTTTAAAAAGACTCCCAAGAAAACTCATTTATTTTAGGTTTAGAAAAAGAAAATGAAAATTTGAACCATGTTAGGCCCTAGTTGAAGAAATAATTATTTAAGTACGTTTATCAGTTTTTGAATAAATACTAATAGTTACGTCGTAGTCTTGAATGAAAAAGCAAGCATTTTGCAAAATACGCTCGTTTTAGGCGTAATAGGACCCTTAAAGACATAAAGGGAATCAGCATGGGAATATTATAGCGGTCATCACACTGCCGCCCCATCTCGCTGCGGCGTGCGGAGCAACGGTTCGCAACGTTGTACCTCAGTTAGTCCAGGCAATGAACTGACAACTTGTATGGAAAAAATGTCAATTTTGGAAATAATTTATAAAAGCTTATTTTTTATGTGTGTCGGATATATTATCAATTAAATAGTTACCCAGCGACAAAATCCGACAAAATTTCAGACATCGAAAAAATTAAATGGCTTCTGAAAAGTTAGTAAAAATATTAATAAATGTTTTTGTCTTTATTTTGGTTCATTTACATTTGCTCTATAATATTCAAGATAAATCGTATAAAAAAAGATTATGCATGCTTCATTTAAATCTACATAATTACTTCCGGGTGGAAAGTTTGTCGGATTCTTGACTAAATCATCTTAGAATATCATTTTCAAATGAAATAAACAAAAAAAACGCTATTATAAATTAATGTTTTTCAAAACCGTATTTTGCCTGGAGTAATACTTCACACTTTACAAGTTCACGCTGCACCGCACCTCCGTCCTGCGAATTTTATACGCGGCTCCGCACGCCGCAGGGGAATGCGGCGCCATCGGCAGTGTGTGATTCGCCTTAATCGCAAACAACTCAAGTACTGTCAGCAGCAGAAGTAGCTATACGCAAAATAACACGCTCACAATGATCTAGACAGGACAGTCGTTATCCTCTTGACATTAGAGTCTTGTGTAGGTCATTTTGAACACTTGACCCGCGTAGCTACTTCTGCTGCGGACTGTACCTACATAGAACCTAAACACCGAGGTGATTCTTCGATTTCCGTAAACGCGGCGTATAAGAGACACGTTTATATGTTTAGCTTAATTCCAACACTTGACACCCTGACACTGTCACCTTTATTGCTTCGACTTACGAATGAAGGTGACAACTATTGGGACAGTGGCGGCCTCTTGTTCATTAACCTAATATAGTAGACACTCAATATATTTTTAGTCTCATCAAATTTCCTTTTAATTGTTGTCCAGTTGTTTTTACATTAGTTGCGCATTGACAGATTGACAGATTTTCAACCTTGTGTATTATAATCATAAGGGTCGCGTATTATCACACATACACTATTAATAAAAGCAAAGGAATCACATACGATTACACCTATACAACATAATATATACAGTACCCACGACTCCGAATCCAATGCATCAGAATATATTTGTGCCCGTTACGGGTTTAAAGCCTCTAAATGCAATACTGTTTTCAACCTTGTGTTAATCGTTATACAGTTGAAATTCCACTGCTACAACTTTAGTGTAGTAATACTTGCGACCTATCGGAACAAAGATGGCGCTGGGATCATGCTGCGAGAATAGGTGTTAATGCGGACCCCCGCAGTGTGAACGCGCCACTACTGTGGACACGGGTTTTTGTGGCTGCATGCAATTCTATGGTCTATTAAAAAGTTGTTTTTGACAGGCGTGGACGTCGGTCTCACTGTTGTCAAAATTCTCTTGTAGTGATTCGCTTTTGAAATTGAAAGGGAATGCGAATTATGTCCCAGTGGGGTTGTAACATATATCTGTAACAATGAAGATTTGGGTCGTGACGTACTTATTTGATTAATTTAGCAGGCCTAACTTTACTTGCATCAGAACGACCCTTTCATAAATTGTGTGTTAAAATATCAAACTCATTATCAAGTTTGTGAGATATATACGAGGGGCGTCTGAAAAGTTCTAAGCCTAAGATAGAAAAAAACAATTTACAAAAATGAACTCGTGTTTATTTTTCAATATAGTCTCCTCCTAAATCAATGCATTTTTTACATTTTTTATACAGTGCTTTTAGGCCATTAAAAAAATAATCTTTATTTTGCCCTTCAAAATGCTCCTGTACAGCCGCCTTCATCTCTTCGTCACTTCTAAATCGCTTTCCCCTCAACTCTTTCTTCAAATTATTGAATAGAAAATAATCGCTTGGGGCTAGATCTGGGCTGTAGGGTGGGTGGTCAATTTCCTCAACACCAACTTCCTTCAGAGCACGCCTCGCAACATTAGCGGTGTGAACGGGTGCGTTGTCTTGCAAAAACAAAATGCTTTTCCTTAGTTTACCCCGCCTTTTCTCAACTATGGCTTGTCGCACCTGTCTTATTAGATTTGCATAATAAGTTCCGTTTATCGTAGAGCCTTTTTCTAAATAATCGATTAAAAGAATGCCATCACAGTCCCAAAATACCGTAGCCATTAACTTAGAGGCCGACCTTTGCACTTTAAATTTCTTCGGCGGCCTTTCACCCTTTTCAATCCACTGCATCGACTCAGACTTACACTCCGGATCATACTGTCTGATCCATGTTTCATCAACAGTTACTATTCGGGAACAAACTTCATCTAAAACATCTTCGCACAATTCTAAAAACGCCCGAGAAGTTTCCACACGACGTACTTTATCGAAGGCCGTTAGCATTTTCGGTACCCAACGAGCACTGACTTTACTCATGTACAAATGTTCATGTAAAATTTCTCCGACTCTTTCTTTACTAATACCTAAGACCTCAGCTATTTGCCAAACCTTCATTCTTCTATCTTCTAATACCAGCTTTTTGACTTTTGCTACGTTTTCTTCGGTCACTACCGATATTGGCCGCCCTGAGCGGGGGTCGTCTTCGATCGATTCCCGTCCGAGTTTAAATAAGCGACTCCACTTTTTGACTGTGGCATAAGAAGGCCCAGAATCACCGTAAATAATAGCCATTTCCTCAAAAATACACTGCGGTGATTTGTCACTTTTTGTAAGGAATTTAATTACAGCACGGTGCTCAATTTTCGTAATATTCGTTGGTAATTCACACATGATGTACTTTTCCGTTGAATATCTCGAAACAGAATAATAAAAACGTGACATGTTATTTTTTAATAATATGTTTTTAAATGGCCTTTCTAGTGGCCAGTATCATAAACGCATATATAACCTCGAAATACCTTAGGCTTAGAACTTTTCAGACGCCCCTCGTATAGTCACCCCGTCTCGACTACCGTGTTCACGCGTAGGTAACAAATATTCAGGCTACGCACAATCTGTTTCGACTCAAAATCGTGGCATCACCCATCACAGTATCTTGACCCCGAGACTCGCACCAAATACACGTAATCGAAGGTCAGACTTACATTGGTTCTGGTCAGCTGTATCGTTTTCAACGCCACTGTCAGCCCAGTAGGTACCTAATCTCCATAAAGCCATTGTTCACAGTTCGACACCAAAGGTCACGGAAATCTTTGCTCCCGCGCGGTGACGACAACTTACAACTACTTATCACAACAAATATTATTGGGTTAGTGATACATTTAACAGAAAACACACATGTATTTCAAAGAAACGATTGATCTTTGAGCTATCGAAATCTATTTTGATTAGAGTTATTGAATGCCGAAGATTTTACCACATTAACTTTGGATAGTTTGGATGTGTCCATACAAGGTGGACTGATATGATAACCTGGTAAAGGTCGCGGGAGTCCGCTGGATGCAGGTGGCGCACGAACGGTCTTGTGGCACTCCTAGGGAGGCCTTTGTCCAGCAGTGGACATCTTTCGGCTGACATGATGATGATGATGATTCTGGATATCACTTAGGGAAATTAAATGAAGTTACAACTTACAACTCCTCAGGTCGATAGTACTAAAAGTCCTTCAGCACAAGTATTTATTAGGTTTGGTGCATGTTTGGCCAATTACCGTACTCATACCTAGTTGTTTAGTTTAATAATTAAGCCTTACTATCTAATCTATTAAAATTGTTATTTTTGGCACCCCATCTGAACGACCAAGAAACGCCGAATGTGAGCCTCAAGCAGAAAACCGCGCACTCCCTAGTAGGTTAGGTACTTAGGAAGTCGTGACTATCGATCTATCTACACCTATCTAACACACTGTTCGCGCTCTTTCCGACCCGTGGGCCCGGTCCTTGGCTGTTATTCATGCGGCTCCCACCGTCCGTCACCCGTCACGAAACTAGACCTCTGCGGCGCTACCACGAACTTCGAAAGTCGAATTTCGGGTATTTCCATCTCTATCGCACTCCCTAACTCGAGTAACAGGGATGCATGTATTACGAACTTCGACTTTCGAAGTTCGTGGTAGCGCCGCGAGGTACATACTTTGTGTTCAACCGTTAGTGACCCAACTTTATAAGAGATGGCGCTGCACGTCAGATAGAACGCGCTAACGTTTGTTTGCCGTAGGATGTATAAGACTCGAATGTGATTTTTGTTATTGATCTTGATTATTACAAGGTACTCGGCTTCATTATACTTGCTTTTCTGTCTGCTTCCACTCGTGCTTAACTACGCATCGGGGTGTCAAGATATATTTGCGGGGTGAGCGGTTGAGGTGAGCTTAAAGCAAGTTACAGAATAGGGGGGCTTATACCATTGATATGCGCGTCGTCACCTGTCGACGTATTGGAGTCCCATTGTCCATTCATCAGCGCGTTTGAGCCTCTAGCGTCGCCGACTCGTGTGTGGTAGGTTAAAGAACTTAAGACTCATCTCAGCCCCCTAGCGTCCCGGTTGTGCCCTATTGGGCCCGGGGTCCGCTTTGGCAGCTTTCAAGATTTAGCGAGTCCAAATTGGCAACACTGAGGCTCTAGACCTAAAAAAAAAGAAAGAAATATTGCTTAGTGCGATCTTATTCGTTACATTATTTTAAACTTAACTAAGTGTAATCTTAAAAAAAATAGATTTTACGTCACACCTGGCCACAAACTGAGTTTTACCGCACGCTGCGCGTACGGTAAAACTCGCATTGTGGCCAGGTGAAGACGTAAAATTGTGTACTTATCACGGGCAGTAAAAACGAAAGCCCTCTATCGCATATTTACAACCCTCGCCTGCGGCTCGGGTCATAAATACCTGCGATTTCGGGCTTTCTTTCTTTTACAGCCCTTGGTAAGTAATGTACTATTACAAATAACGAATGGCTTTGGAAATTTGACAGTAGTTGCCTGTGTAGTCTCGTAAAATTATAACTGGTACTAGTTGTACTTTCGTCAGACGGGCCGGGCCATAGGCTGTCATAAGCTTTCAATTCAAGGCATCGATAAAAACAGTGAACGGAAACTTTCGAGATATCGAAGAAAAACTAATCAGTGCCTCATCATAGCCATAACTCTCAGCCTATAATGCTGAGCATATGCCACTGATCATCTTGACAAATCCTGTCCTAGCCTTCTGAAAAAGCTTTAAAAAAGTTGTGCTTTCGCCAACTTGTAATTATGTTGCTGTTGTGAAGCTTGTGAAGATTTACGTCACACATAATTACAACTGCAAATAGAAGGAAACTTATGTGTAAAATTGAGAACAGTGAAGAATACTGAATGTGGTGAATAGGAATAGCTATTTCAAATAATTGCGACTAGGTAGAAATGCTTTTGTGTAAGTGTAGCTATATTGCCGCCTCACCAAAGCCGATGTTAATATTGCTTAATACTTACCATTTACTTTAATTAATACTTACCATTTACTTTAATTAATACTTACCATTTACTTTAATTAATACTTACCATTTACTTTAATTAATACTTACCATTTACTTTAATTATCACACTAGATTTTTGTCATGTAGCATACCTAAATTTCAATCTAATTTGGACCTTTAAAGGTTGTGTCTTTAGGTTGTTATTCCCACAGAGTTATATATTACAACGCCAGTGTTAAGGCGCCGTAGGTTCATGGTCTTCTCTCCCTCTCACTGAGCATAAGCGTAAGCGAGATGGAAGCGCGTGCTCGGAAGCGCAGATATCATGTTTTTTAATTTAAATTTTTTGGCCGTTTAAATAAATAAAAATATAAACACTGATTAACCCTCAAACATGATATTGCCGATTTTAAGAAGCAATTTTAATATTTATAGCTTTTGTGCATAAATTGTTACGAATATTTTAAGTGTATTTTTGTGTGTTTTAGACCTATGTTCGTGATTTTTTTCTATCGAGCGAAATTTGCTTAATCATGTTTCAAAGCACTGGTTTCCCTGCAGAAAAGCCTCAAGATTTCTATTCGTATTTTTTTGAAACCATATTATTATAAACAGACGCATTATATTGTTTCAAAAACTCTGTTCGCTTAACTTCGCTGAACCTACGGCGCCTTAAATAACAGTGTGAATTTCTTTCACAACTTTGTCTCGTGTTGCTCTTGTTTGACTTAGTCGATACCTAATCCTTGGAGGATGACTAAGTATATCTAGACTTTAAATCCAGACTGGCGTTCATCTTCTGCTAGTTACAAATACTTAGGTATATAGGTAAATCGCACAAGTTATAATGGATCGTGGGTCGTGGATTGCGAGATGCAACGCAATCTAACAGGGTTGTGTCAATTTATCTGTCCATTTGGTTGCGTTTTTCAATACGACCTTCTATGGCTGTAACAAAACTGACATACGAAAAATGTATGAAAACTTTTTTTCCTCTCAGGATCGAAAGAGCTCGTGATTCTGAGTCAAAAAACGAAAAGAAACACATAAAATCAGTCTTCAACTTTTGCACAAGTTGAAATAGAAATGGCTTAATACTATATTACATAAATAAAGTATGGTTACCATAATATTCTACAGCAGTGCGAAATTTGACGAAATCGTAAAACTTTTCAACGGGCAGTCTTCCAAATGGACATCACATGGATATGTAAATTGCTTGTTTTCTAACGTTCTAGTCTAGAGCTTAAATTTACTACGTGGCCGGAATATATTATTTGTGTCTAACTTAAAAGTATCGTCATAGTAGGTACCTACTAAAAACATATGCATTGAGGCCGCAACAACACCGTAGGTAACGCAACGCAGCCAATGCGGCCATATGATTTTGGAGCATATTGAATGGAGGCCCCCTACAGCGTCGACTACCTAATTTTATTGTCACTACGCGCACTAAAGCTATTTATAGACCAAAAGACCATCCGGGAAGACACTTTATTAACGCAATTAAACGTCTTCTCACGTTTCAATCTCTATCCCATTCCTTTTAACGCCTTTCCTGTCTAAAAAAGCAACCAAAGGGTGCCAATCCAAAACACGCGCCAAACAAAAGTTAATTTAAGTCCAAGGCTGTAAAGTTGAGTATCGCTTGTTTTAAAGGACAGGTAATAAACTTTTAACATGACAACACGAAATTAAAGAGTATTAAAACAACATGCACGGGACAATGACGGGGCGGCGCTTCAAAGGCGGCGGCGGCGCCTTTGATCCCCGTTGCGGGCCCACACGGGCGTGCAACTTGCGTCTTGCATGCACTAGGGCAATAATGGGCATTGTTGTATTGATGTGGAAAACTATCAATGGGTTGAGAATATAATATTTGTGTTGGAGGATTTTTGTGCGGTCTGTGGTATTTTTTTTAAAAGGATATTTACCACGTTATTTAAAGTAACATTAGTTTTTATTTACCTTCCCTGCTCATGGTAATTTCAACGACACAAGTGAGTATCAACGACACAGGCCAGAAATACACAGAGACTGTCGGGAGCTCAAACAAAAAAAGATTCGGTTTTCGAAATTTAGGTCGGTTCCTAATTTGAAGGGGCGGATAGCTCAATGATACAGCCTCGATATCCTTACGTGTCAGTATTATATTGGTGCAGTACTTAGTATTATATAGCGCGTAGGGAGCGGTACGCATGCAGTACTGCATTCCAGTGCTAGTAGTAGGTACTTAGTACCACTCATTGAAATGCAGGCGCGCAGAAAATAATCTGTACCGACTCCGTCTCAGTGTGGTATTACCGCGATGAAGACTATTACTTGATGGCAAGCAATCCCCTCCCGTGGGCCTCCCTATCCATAAGCGATTTGTGTTCCTTCTTGGTGCCCCTAATCACATCACAGCATCACGCCATTCACGTCCTAAGCAATTGCTTAATTTGTTTATAGGCTAATCCGACACTGGGTAATTGGGTAAGAAATTTCTATACGATTCTTATAAAATTACACACGATTTACCGGTCTTCGGAGATTATCCATCAAAAGCTTAACTTTCGCAATCTTATGTCATCATTTGTAATTGCAATTGAAACGCATAACAGTTACAGCGTTAAATATAAGTGTTATACCTACCACTCGTTATCTAGTTAGCGCATAGTTAGATAACTTTATTTATTGCTAGTGAAAGTCAAAATGGCCGGTTAGCAGGCGAGACTGCAATAAAAATGTTATGATTGTTTTTGATCTGGGTTTCCGGAGTGATAGTGTACCTAGTTACTTATATGCCTCAGCGATAGTTGTGTCATGAGATTGAGACATGTGGAGGACGCAAGACTTTAATTACTCAAACTATTGAACCTGCATATTGATTTAAACTTTCACCGGTTTCACGTAGAGTTATGCTGGGCATTAGGTAGATTTGTATGTACTTACTTTACCTACACGAAAGCGTTTCGTCCTATTTGCAATTCATAAACGGGATTCTTTACTTTCTCTTCTTCTTCTTGGTCATTTTCGCGTGGTTTTCTCATTGCTGCAATGAGAAAACGAAACTACAATGATGAATATTGGAAACCAAAACACTCATTGTGATAAATAGTATAGATTGTACGGAATTGCGAATATAGCAACATGTCTAATGGCCGGTTCCAATAATCAATCCACCGATAGTTTTCCTTACCGGCATTTATATTTTGACAGATTACCCGTAGAAAATGTGTCAAAATGTAACTGTTTGTAAGGAAAACTATCGGTGCATTGATTATTGGAACCGGCCATAAGAGAGAAAATTCTCTTACCGCTGGTAAAGCGACTAATTTGACAGACGCTCAGCTCAAATTAAAAAAAATGTTTATGATCATTTTGTGACGAGCATTGGTATTGTACAGTTATCTACGTGTCGTGTGTAGCTGTAGACTACTCAATCTAAGAATAAACTCTATCTTGTTTGGTCAAAGCATTAGTTAAAACGAACATTGGTACATGTCTATCCTATTATCTTTCGCGATATTATCATCAGCTGTCATCAACACGAGTTGAATCGAGCCCGGCTATTCTCTGAAATTAGATTGAACACAGTTGAACAAAAGCTAAAAACCTGCTTTTGTTTTCTCCGCTCTATCTCGGCTTTGTGAACGCCTATACAGGCTTCGTTTAATCGAATATCCAGTTAATGGGTTTTATCTTGGGTCCCATTAGAGGCCATTCGTACCCACGCAGGGTTTAATTGCTTTCAATTAGACACTGCGCACCGATAAATAATACCGGCTCCGGTTAGAATGTAGTCGATCAAATTGGTTTTGTAAAATGCGCGTTTTATTATATGTTGAATAGTAGTAGGCTTGTGAATCGACGAGAACGTTTTTAACGAATGGTAAATGATAGACGTAAATGGTACCGAATACCGATAAACGCATATCCTGGAGGCGAAGGCCAAGAAGGAATGCGGATATAGTCTCACCGGCAGCGGCTAGCGTCACTGGCCCTACGTCGCCCTGATGGGCAAAGGAAAACCTGCAGGGGGTAGACCGAGATCTCTTGATCAAAATCTACCCTCCACCAGCCGCTCGGAAAACCGAGCCCCCGCACAACTGCGTGAAACATCCCAACTGCCAGAAACCAAGATGGACGGTAGTTCGGAAAACCGGGACACAGACCCACCCGCACCCTGCGTCGAATTTTTCAATTCGGCGCCCACCTCGATACCGCAGCCTACGGACGCCGACGCAGAGTTCGCCGAGCTACCAACGCTGCCAGAGCCGAACGCGCGCCCCTTCTCGCCCGTGTCGCCCTCCAACGAAGTCTCCCCGATGGAGCAATTGCGATCAGACACGATCGTGGTTGCCCATATCATAGGGGCGGACCTCCCTTCGGACGGCCTAAAAGCGTGGGTGGCCGCGTACACGCGCATTACCAGCCACGAGTTAGGACTGATGACCGAGCTGCTACCCGAGGACGGGCCCTTTCTCGAGTTCTTGAGACGCCACCCGACCACCCTCAGGCCGGGGAAGCGCCCCAGAACGAGCCCGCCCACGCAACAAGAGGAAGAAGCCGCCAAACGGGCATGCCTCCTCCCAACGCCGCCCGCACCAACCACCGACGCCCCCCCGCACCCGCAGATGGAGGGGGGGAACGAAGCCCCCGCGACACCCTGGATAGCCACCTTACCGCCGGACACGCAAGTGCTCGGTGGGAAGAGGGCCGCTGCGCGGAAGCTCTTCCCGCAGCGACCTGTAGTCCAGGGTGCCGCCCAACCGCCGGCGTCCGCCGCCGACGAATCCACGGCGAAAGTCACCTTCGCCGCAGCCGCCGCCACCGCCGCCCCCAAGCCCGCCCCACGGACGAGCAAGGAGACAGCCGCCCAGCAACAGCAGCCACAACAGCAGCAGAAGAAGCCCCCGCAGCCCCGCTATCCCACGATCGTGGCCCCAGTACTGCCGAACTGGGTCAAGGTCGTGGCGGGAATCGCCCAAGAGTTGGGGGAAGCCCCAAACTGCAAGGCGATGGGCAGCGGACTGCGCTTCACCCCGCGGAGCGAGAGGGAGTACCGCACGGTGGAGCGCCACCTCGACGCCCTGGAGAAGGCAGGCGAGACAATAGAGTGGCACCTCTATCAATTGGACAGGGAGAAGAAGATGAAGGTGTCACTCCGCGGCCTTCCCGCAAACACGTCCCCCGAGGACATTGCATCCGCCTGCCTGGCGCTCGGCTACCCAGTCGAGTACGTCAGGCAGATCAACGCCAGAGGAGGCAGGAGTGGGTGCACATACTTTCTCCAACTGGCGGGACCACCGAGAGAGCACACCGGGATTTACGGTTTGAGGCAGCTGCTGTGCATCCCGGAGGTGAAAGTCGAAGCCTGGCGGGGCAAGAAGGGCCCCGCGCAATGCCACAGGTGCCAGGGCTTCCGGCACCATTCGGAGGGCTGCCACCGCCCGCGTAAATGCGTGCGCTGTGCCGGCCCCCACGCGGCGAAGGACTGCACGCGACCCAGGAGCGAGCAGGCAACCTGCTCCAACTGCAGTGGCCCCCACACGGCCAATGACACAAAGTGTCCGGTATTCCGCAAGGAGGCCCGGAACAATAAGGCGGGGACAGCGGCACACACCGTCCCGCAACGACCTGGACCAGAGACGAGGGCCACGGTGAAGACGCCAACGGTGGACGAATCAGCGCCGGCGACACTCATGGCGCCGGCGAACGCCCCTACACCAAGGGGCGAGGCGACCGCACCAAAGCCCCCGCCGAAGGCTAAAAACAACAAAAAGAAAAAGAAGCCCAGGAAGAGGCCCCCACAGGCCCAAGAAGCACCCCCACAGGGCCTAGAAGAGGCCCCACAGGCTCAAGAAGAGGCCCCCCCTCCTGCCGCACCCGCAGTAGAAGAGAGCCTCCCCATGGACGATGACCGGACCCCAAGGGAGAAGGACATCGAGTACTTCAAGGAATCCCAAACAAAAATAAACCTCGCCCTAGCCAAAATAGCCAAGGCCGACACAGAAGAGGCCCCCCATCCTGCCGCACCCGCAGCAGAAGTGAGCCTCCCCCTCCCCCGGAACGATGACGGGACCCAAACGGACCCGTACGTCGCGCTAATAAGGAAATACCAAGAACAAATAAGAAAAGCCATCGAAAAAAGAAATCTGTCCACCAGCGAAGGAAGCTTTAGCTAAGATAGCAATGATTACCGGCCCATTCATTAATGGACTGCGAAAAACAAGCAGACTAAAAATGCATAGAAGCATTGAGAAGTCCCCCACCACACTCCTAATAAGGAGAGTGTGTGATGTCACGACGACGAATACCGATAGCCATAAAATGGCCATTGATGGTCGCATTCAATTACTCTCATGTCTATGTTGTCTACACTTACAGATTTATATAGTCACAGATTACCGATTCAACTGATTCCAGTATCTACAGGTTTCTGAGTTTGCAATATTCTATTTCGACTGATTCTCAAATAAAGGTCTCCACATTCGCAGATTCCCATTCGTACAGGTTCTCATTATCACCTAATTTATCTTAACGATACGAATGCATAATGAAATGGGATCCTATAGACGACTAGGTATATGAAAATGGAAAACCGGGACCTGATTGAGAATCTATTGAAATAGCAATATTTATTGCGAGTAACTTCTGTAAGAACTCGGCATCACCAAATTTGGACATCTGCCAAAACAGGATTCTTTGTTTCTGATTGAACGTGATAATTGACGTTGATCGGTCTGTACCCGTAAGCTAGTGCAACTCGCCTCTGAGGCATGGTTTAGAGACTCTAGCTAGAGTCTAGAGAAATAATCAATTATCGTATGTGTGGAAAGTAAACGCGAATCCCAAAGAAAGAACGATCCCAAAGCGCCGGATTGATACCATCGACAGAATCCCAAAAGGTGGACCACAAAATTTAGAAATGCATTGAAATGGATTCACGATTTCAGCAGTCATGTCATTCTATCATGAGGGATCGACTAAGAAGAAGAGAGATGAAAGATCCGTAGAGTTTAAGCAATCCGTAGCGATAAGTAAAGGACATAACGCAGTCATACGGATTGTGCAGAAATGAGTAATCTATACAAATGTATAACTAGCATCACACTATCACACACCAAACAAAAGGGGGGAAATCTGTTAGAACAAACAGACTACGTGAATCGTGAAGATAATAACGGATCGTCAGCAGGCAGCCAAGATCATTAAAACCATCACACATGGTCCTCTGATAGAGAATAAATACAGACCAGGTGAAATTCATCCTTGTGTCAATGTCACAAAGGCAGACAAGGAAGTCTTTTGAAAGAAAAACTGTAGACAGTTTTTTTAACTGGCAAAGATCCATGTAACACGAGCCTGGCTCTATAAAAACTGTCAATTACGACTTAGAAGAACTAGAAATCCCGAGGTATTTTAGGTAAGTATACTAAAAGGACCCGACGCAGCTGCTATAAATCTCCCACCTTTAATTGACGTAGCATTGATCTAGACGATCGATCAAAACCTCTCTGTACGGCCATATACGAGCTTAATTACCCTCCCCTCGGACCTGCGCGTACGCCGCGTGCGTGACAAATTGCGTCCTACGAGAAAAACCTTAATGATAGCTTAATTGTACATAATTGTGAAGAGCATGCCGCAGCCATTATAATTAGACCTCCGCGTCGAAGCTACTTTGGTATGTCTCTTCGTGTACTCACAGCTCAAGTGGTAATGGTGTTTTGGTGGACGAGAATGCTGTCTTGTCCTTATGGCAGTGTCGGTTTTTGTTTTTAATTGTGTTTAAGCGTTTAATGAATGGTTTGTTCGTGTTGGCGCGGTATGAGTTATGGATTATGATATTGATTACGAAGTTGTATCATTGTCGGTGGACGATTGTTTAAACACAATTGAATTATTATTTCCGCGGGTTCGTCCATATGCCAATTCTATTTTTATAAAGCATACCAAATTAAAGGCATCATACCAGCATATACCTTATATGAAACGTTTTCCAAAGGTTTCTGATATTTAAATACACTTTGTACTTACTTATATTTAAAAAAAAAACAATATGTAACTATAGGTAGTCTAGTTACCTATATTCTGTAAATGGGGTCCAAAGGCTCTTTTACATGTCTTATATACTTATAGGTACAGTCGCCTACAATGGTACCTAATGATAAGGCAATGCTTTCAGACTTATCTGTCACAACACAACCATATTATAGTGTAATGCCGTTAGAGCCCGTCAAATAGTTATCAGCGCTCGCCAGTGTTAGATATTGTGGGGACTGTACATGTCCTCATGTAAAAAAACTCAATAACCCTAACCAAGCTTGATAAAGCTTGATAATATATGCTAATAAATATTTCAATCTTCTCTCGGGCGATGTTAAATCAAAAACAAGATATATGGCTTCGGCCAAACAGGTATTCCTTTAGGCAGGTGTCAAAATGTAAAGCGCTCTCTCGCAATATATCATCGTATACGATATCATTTATTTTAATTGTAATTAAATAGCGGGTGGACTATTAAATAACGGTTTCTAGTTTTTCATTGCGCATCACACATATACCTTCGCAGATAAATAGTCGAGATGGGAGGAAGCTTTTATTTAAGTTAGTAAGTATGTTAGTATGGGACAAATCTTGCAAGCTAAATTTGACCCACTTCCCGGTGACCGATTGAGCTGAAATTTTGGGTAAAAGTATAGTTTGGATGACAATTCAATATTATGGTACCATCGAGCTCATCTGATGATGGAGACAGAAGGTGGCCATGGGAATTCAGTACTTAACCGACGTAACCCCGTTGAGTTTGGGCTCGTTAGAATCTTCTCAATGAGTAGTTGATGATGGTATACAGAAAAGTACAGTCGGCATTAAAAGCTTGTACCAAAAATTAAATTTTTGACAGAAACTTATTACTATGTAAGTATTACTTCTACTTTTTTATATTTTAATGTAGTTACTACCTCTGTAGTCTGTCTCTACCTGTGTGTCTGACTCTATCTCCTCTGGTTGCGGGAGTCCGCTGGATGCGGGTGGCGCAGGACCGGTCACTTTGGCACTCTTTGGGGGAGGCCTATGTCCAGCAGTGGACGTCTTTCGGCTGATATGATGATGATGATGATGATGACTACCTTTTCCTCTAGGTTGAAGTTGAAACGTCAGCCGCTTCCGAAACCAGTGCTTACGGCAGATGTAAAAATATAGTATTCTGTTCTGACAATTGTGGCCAAGGCCAATTCTTGGGATAAGGTAGCTTTAAGACTCCTGCGAGAGAATCTCCTTTAAAATGGAATAGACAACGCTAAGGCTCAGACCAAGAAAAAAAATATATTTGTGGACAGACGAGGCGGGCTCGTGTCGGAAATCGCCGGAACACAATCATATGACGTGGCTCAATTACACATTGGCTAGTAACGGACGAATGCTGTATGTACGTCAAAAACGTTTATTATGCTATAATTTATTATAGCCAGGCAGTATCAACAGGCGTGACCGTTTTCACAGTCGCCTGACAGCACGCGTCTCACCTCACGCCGCATACGCCTGCCTGCAACCGACTGGCGCCTGCGGTGGCGGACAATACTAAATTTGACAGCGAATGTTAATTTTTTTATTGGCCAGGCCGCGCCAGTGTGATGCAGGCTTAAACAATATATGCTGTGGGTGCCAGTTGCATCTTACCAACCCTATTTCTGACGAAAACAATTGAACATCGCAATAAGGTAATAAACACAACAGCTGTTCCCAACCGATAGCCTGAAAGGATGTAAAACCCCGCAGTATGGCGTATTGCTGTACAAAAGTCTCATTGTAACTGCAATTAGAAACAATAGGCCTTAACAACGCTCATTGTTACACTACAATCCTACCGTTGCAACTTAATTCTCATTCTGTTAAGGTTCAATATTGCATGTTTTAAATAAAGTACCATAAAGTTTAACTTACCTTACCGGAGCAGTTTAGACCTTATTGGTATAACCAGGAGGTTTGATATATCATAAACGCAACCAACAGCGGCAAAGGTTTTATTGCATGTTTTAAAAATTAACTTTAAAACCCTTTGTTGAAGGGAAATTAGAAAAAAGGGGTGATAAATGATAATATTTGAAATTCAGATTTAAATACGTAACGGTTGGCATTAGATAAAAAATGGTATTTTATGGTTATGCCACATTTTCGGATGTAAGTAGTTGGAGAGTTTTACATTTCATATTTTAGAAAGCAGTTTATCTTATAGAGCAGGGGTCGGTAACCCTTTATCAACCAAGGGCCACATAGGAGCTAACAAAAATGACGCGGGCCGTACTTCTAAATTATTTGTGACTTTATCAGGCAATTCTAAAATTCTGAATTCAACGACATTTATATACAAAATTGCCAGGGAGGCTCACGGGAGCCGCGGGCCGCAAGCAAGGGTCTCGCGAGCCGCATGCCGCCTGTTGCCGACCCCTGATGTTATAGAGGTAGGCAAGTCCTTCATCATCATTATTGACAACCTCTGTAGCCTAGTTGGAAGTGACACTGCCTACGAAGCCGGAGGTCCCGGGTACAAATCCCGAGCATGAATATTTGTTCGTGAGTGTTTTTTATGTATTTAAGTTAGGTATGTAGGTATATAATATAATAGACTATTTGACAACAGTGAAAATAATTAGTTTTTTCATTAGAAACAGAGAAAAATGACGAATAAACTGGGAAACTATCAATCTTTCATTTAAGATTTTTTTAATTCATAAAAACTAACAATAAGGACGTTGTTTGATTGTGACGTCACAAGCCTGTAATCCCTACAAATAGTACAAATTCCAGACTAACGGAGCGTTTTTGACGTTTCATATAAAGAAGCTGATTTGACTTTTGTCAAATAGCGTATTACCTATAGCGAATTTGTGGCACTCTTTGAGGAGGCCTATGTCCATCAGTGGACGTCGACATTTATGCTGAAAGTGGCTCTGGATAATAAGTTTCATGTGCTCTGTCTTACACCTTTTGGGAATAAAGGCGTGAATTTCCCAAAGTATTCGAAACGGGTGACCCATCATATTATCATCATGACTCTTCCTGTCTTCCACTCTATTATCATCAGCCTATATCAGCCTAACAACCTAACCTAGCCCAGATCTTGCGAGACCCAAAGTCAGTCATTTCTAGATTTACGAGATTTCGCGATATTGCGTATTTTTACCGGAATCGTATGCCAATGCTATGAATTCCTGATTATTACCTAACATGTGAATTTAAGACAAAAACTGATGGATGGAGTGGTAGTGGTTTATAATAATAGGTAGTATAGGTACCCGTTTTATTTCAAAAGTTTAGCATAAATACCTTTTTTTTAATTTTTTTTTTTAACTAAGTAGGTAGGTAGGTATCAGGTTCATAAATAGGATTAAAAGTTATAAAATTCTGATCAAATTATAGTAGTAGGTATTCATTTGTCAGTCCGATGAAAGTTAAATTTAGTCATGCTAGCCAGCTGTGTTTTATATGGAAAATTCAATCTCGCAATGTCGCGTATTTCGTATGAAATTAGTACGATAAGCAGTCTCGTAAAACACGGACGAGATCTCGCTAGAGCGAGATTGCATTCCCTAACATATAAACCATAGTAGAAAGAATGGAAAGTAGGTTATCTTCATACGAACATAATATATACCGCGCGCGGCTTGTATGTGTGCGCCGCCGCCATAGTATCTATGCGTCGCCGCACGCACACTCAAACAAAATCTCGACTGGCGAACTGAGAAACGAACGGGTCGAGATTTTGTTTGAGTGTGCGTGCGGCGACGCATAGATACTATGGCGCACACATACAAGCCGCGCGCGGTGCGTTTGTAGAAGATAACATACTTTGCACTCTTTCTACTATGTATAAACGTTCCACTAATGGACACAGGGCTCCTCATGGATGAAAGGGAATGGCAGTAGTCCCCAAGCTGGCCGAGTGCGGATTGGGGACTCCACCTACACCTTTGAATTTCTTCGCAGATGTATGCCGGCTTTGTATATGTACATAATGCTCTTCCTGACTTACATTTAATATTCTACTTTTCATTTTACGACTAATGACCTCACCTAATGCGTCGGTCAATCAAAACGTAGATCAAAAGACAATATTACAATAATAAAATAACCCGCAGTCCGGTCCGCGATTAGTTCGACCCGAATGAGCAGTATTTTTTATCGCTCGTAAAATGTTTGTCTCTTTCCTTCAGACGCAATTTAGGCCGGTTAGACAGTGACGGGTGCACGGCGCGAAGTTGGGTTAGAATCAATTCGATATGGCCCGATGCCTGACGAAAGCAAATCAAGGTAACACCGGCTTACTCTTATTTTTCTCAATTACTCATCTCTTTCTTCTAAGTGTTAACGCAAAATCGACTTTATAGTATTTCAAATTGAGTTCATATTTGAAAATAAGGCAGGAACTTTTAAGTAAATATTCGCTGTTCCAAATTACACCCTCCTGCGTGTTAATAAAGTTTACACTCGGAATGGGAGAGATGAGACCTCTCGAAAGCTGATGAAAGCTTGGAAAAAAAAAATCTTGGAAATAAAGGGTTGATTTCGAGCCACTCTGATACGGAAAAAATAATAGGTATCTCTCCCAATTTGAGTTATACGTTTCGCAACTAACTCGCTTCCACGATCGATCTAACGTGACAGTGACAACGAAACATTGAACATAACCACTCTATTTACTTAGGTACCATTTGTTAGGTACGACTCAGCAACTATACAGCGTGTCTCTGACTTAGGGGCTTTAAATGCAAATGTCGATTACGGTCCTGAAACTGAACCACTTTTGTTCCGCAACTTTGTAAAATAACTATTATTTCTATCATTTATTCGTGTTTGAACTTTAACTGTACCATCAATGTATTGCAAACACGGCCTCATTATTTGACATCCATGACACTGACAAGTATGAAAACTAACTAATGGATGATGTACATTGAACATTTTATTTTATTTGTATGGAATAATGAAAATATAAAAAGAACGTATTTTTGAAAAGTTGTAGAGCAAAAGTAGTTCCGTTTAAGGAGCATAATTGACATTTGCATTTATAGCCCCAAAGTCAGAGACACGCTGTATTATATTGAACATGGTACCTCTAAAGTCAACAAATCACCTTGCAACGCAGAATAGTTAATTAGTTCAGCGAATCGTTAAGTGACAAAAGTTACGGCATGTCAGTCTCCGTGACACGAACATGACAACTTGACAACATTATTTTAACTTGGGGGTCTATTCATCTTTATATTTCTTGCGAATCATTGTTGTATTTCTCGCGCGATAGGCCGTCTAGTCGTCGCCTCGCTGCCCGCAACACCGCTTAGCACAAAACTATTAAACTAGTACTTTACTAATTCTAACACCTGAACTGACCGAATGAGACGGTAAATCTGTCACGCCGCGAGACAGATCGCGCGCGGTCTTGACCTAACATTGTCAACGAGCGTTGGCGACCACATATCAAACCGATTCCAAACCAATATGTAGGTGTATGTCATGTAAAATAGAACAGATGCACGTTTACTGGTAATGTTTTTTCCTGAACCCTTGCTAAGTAAATTATAAGTTGCTATTAGTTTTAAAGACTCAGTCAATACTCACGTCTCATGATATTCTATGGCTACTTATTCAAAATCGATTAGACGCTGTAAAAAAAATGTTGCCAAGTTTTTGCTCTCGTAACTAAACCTTTTAATGAGCAACGGAATGGCACTGATAATTTAAATCGAAGGCTCTGAATTAAGATAAGATGGTATGCCTTTTATACGCCGCGGTGATAAAAACCGCTCTTTATTAGGACCGGTGACACTGTTTTGAATATTAACTTAATGTACTGCACCCATAAAGTATGAACTCGGTGACTGCACAATAACTTGTTTATTTTGCGTTAATTAAACTTTAGCGATCCCCTCAAACTTCGCGCTAATTACAAAGTAGGTAGGTTTTTGTTTTTCATTAGCCTCCATGTCCCACTGCTGGGAAAATGCTTCTCCCCTGGATTTCGATTTATCCCGATTCATTGTCAATTCTGACAATGCCGGGGATGCAATTCTTTTGACATTTGCGGATGCGGATATTTGGGGTCACTCAACAACGTCCATTTTATGATATCACGCAATCATCAAACACGTCGAGACTAAATTACAATACCTAATTACGAACAAATAAAAGTCGCGTCTGGTCTTGGTCACAGAAACGAAATTAAGTTTGTTTTTCTAATGGCAAAAATAACTGAAACGCGCGCGGTAAGCGTTCTTTCTTGTCGTGAATTGCACTACATCCGCATCCGCAAAAACTCCGCATCGACGCTTGCGGATGCGGATGCGGATGTTGAAATGTATGCGGAACTTCCGCGTTTGCGGATGCGGATGCGGATGTTGAAATGTATGCGGAACTTCCGCGTTTGCGGATGCGGATGTTGAAATGTATGCGGAACTTCCGCGTTTGCGGATGCGGATGCGAATGTCTGCAAAATCCCTGGTTTTAACACGGCTATCATGTCATCTCCTCCTCGTACCACGCCAACATTGCCCATCGAATGGCATCCAGCCAGAGTACCTAATAGATAACACCGGGGTTCCGTACCCAAATGGTAAAAACGGGCTATTACTAAGGCTCCGCTGTCTGTCTGTCTGTCCGTATGCCACCAGGCTGTATCTCATGAACCGTGATAGTTAGACGGTTGAAATTTTCACGTTGCCGCTATAAAACAACAAATACTAAAAAACCGGCCAAGTGCGAGTCGGAGTGGGGCTCCCATACAACAGACATGACTTTTTACCGTTTTTATAGATAACTAGCTTCTGCCCGCGACTCCGTCCGCGTGGAACTCGTTTATATCGTAGCTCCATACAAACTTTCACCCCCCACGTCATCCCCTTGGGGGATGATTTCCGGGATAAAAACTATCCTATGTCCTTCCCCAGGACTCAAACTATCTCTATACCAAATTTAATCCAAATCGGTTCAGCGGTTTAAGCGTGAAGAGGTAACAGACAGACAGACAGACACACTTTCGCATTTATAATATTAGTATGGATGGTATACGGAACCCTTCGTGCGCGAGTCCGACTCGCACTTGGCCGGTTTTTTTTTTTACTTTACTCTATTTGTCTATGTATATAAAGCATCACCTGAACTAGCAAGGCTCGCCATATGGCGGATTGTCATATACTCGTAAGTATATTAGTACTTATAGCAGTGGGCAAAATCAATGTAGAATTTCGTATCATTTATGACGGAACCAGCTAGCCACACCATCGCAACGAAGAATTTCAGACCCGTCATTCTCACGACTACCCAGCACTATCAAACCTATACCCAACCTTCTCAACCCAACTCTAGATAATAATAATCTTAATTAATAGCATTCCATATACTTACTTTGATGTCTATCGACAGGAGAATACAGCCACGAATAATTACGGGATTGTAAAACAAAACTATTAGGAGGGGAATAAAGTCGGTCCGTGAGCTTTCAATGACGGCTAATGAATGTTGAGGTTTTATTCGTTTTGCTGTCCGGCGCGAGGGTCCGAGGCACTGGATGTGGCTATTTTTATTTTTATTTTCAATGTTTGTTTCATTTCATTTATTTATTTCACTGAACAATATCAATTGTGTTTGAAATAATACATAAAATTAAACAATAAAAAATACCTTAACTAAAATTACGTGTAGTGTAGGTAAATATTACAAACGTGTGGAACAAATCATTATCAAAATAAAAAATAAATAAAAAATGTCATAAACGTGTCAAGATAAAATTATTAAAGTTAGAATTCCAAGAATAGGTACATGTCCACATTATTAAATAATATAACAATAACAATAAAGTATAAAATTAATTTACTAAATCTCACAAACAGCTATGTCGTTAATTTTATTAAAGCCTAAGTACATTTTAGTTTTTCACATGTCAGTCTGAATTTTGACAGTATTCCTCAACGGAATAGAAACACTTTTCCAACAGATATGCTTTGAGCTTGTTTTTGAACGCGTTAACACTTATGATATGATCGTCTTGAGTTCTACTGGTAGCTTATTGAAAAGAAATACTCCCTGATAACCTGCCGTGTGCTTGACTACTTTGAGTTTAGTTTTTATCACCTGAGGCAGATCTTTTCGTCTAGTAGTCATTCGCTTTTGTCTTTCTTCAGCAGTTTCTATATCTACAATGTGCTTCATTAGATCTGTAAGTACTACTAGAATGTACAAGCTTGGAACGGTTAGAATTGCAAATTCTGTGAAGAAGCTTTTACATGAAGTCGTTTGGGGTACTCTAGCTATCGTTCTGATAGCCCTTTTTTGTGCTACGAAAGCAGTGTGAACGTTGTACTTGTAACTGTTTCCCCACAAGGATATGCTAATACCTATATGTTAACTTATTTTTGGCTTGACAATAGTGTTCGTTATTCCCGGTTATGCCCTATATGAGCCCGGGTTCCGCATCCCAAGATTTGGCATAGGCGTTAGTTTTACGAAAGTGACTGCCATTTGACATTCTAACCCAGAGGGAAATCTAGACCTTATTGGGATTAGACCGGTTTCCTTACGATGTTTTCCTTCACCGAAATGCTAACGGTAAATATTCCGTACATAAGCTCCGAAAACTACTAACTAAAACTTATTGGTAGGTACCAGCCGGGATTCGAACGACCGCAGCTTGACAGCCGCATGCCTGAACCACTACCATCGGCACTACCGGCTACCATCTACTGCGCACTGATAATACGGTAAGGTAACCGTAAAATGCTTGACACCTTAATGCCTTAAACGTCTGTTGGACGGTCGCCAAAGAGCACAGCATGCGGTTCCCCCAGAACGGACCCGAGAGGGGAGGTGCTGGAGGACTGGGCGGCGGGCCTTGGATTGGAGTTGCTCAACCAGGGCACAGCCAATACGTGCGTGCGTCGGCAGGGGGCGTCCATCGTGGACGTAACGTTCGCGACCCTACCGTTGCTGCCCGCGCATTGGGGTGGCTTGTCCTAGGGGTCGTAGATACCCTCTCCGACCATCTCTACATCAGGTTCAGATTGAGGGTCTCCGAAGCAAGACGGGTCCAGCTGCCCAGTGCTGCGGGACAGGGAAGGAGGGGTGTCTTCCCGAAATGGTCCCTAGGCAGCCTCGACAGGGATGCGGCGAAGGAAGCCGCGTTGATAGAGGCGAGGTAGGGCCGAGCACCGGACCGAGCAGCAGGAGTGGAAGAGAGGGCGCTCCAGTTCCGCGGGTCGCTGGCGGCGGTATGCGACAGAAGCATGAAGAGGGCGGGGCGGCTGCCGACGCGAAAGCAAGCCCCTCCGACCGAGCGACCTTGGTCCGGCCAACCGTGTAGACAGTTGTTTGCAGCAAAATTTCATACGTAATCGGTCGGTCGGTCCAAGGTCGCTCGGTCGGAGGGGCGTGTTGGCGACCGTTGACAGACGTTTAATAGTTGACACGCTATAGGAGGATGATGTAATGTAGGTACTGTACATAAACAAAATTATGCTGTTTGACCATAGGAAATCGTGACGTGCTTCTAAAGTGCCTGCTAGACGGTCATGCACCAACAAGCCCCCGACGGCGCGACCTTCGTCAGTGGCTCGTCATGAGTATTCTGGCTAGACGGTAGCCGGCGGCCAACCCAGGCGTCTGAAGATCAAACGAAATTTTACTGGAAACAACTGTTTACTACACTACACACTACATGTTCCACCCGGACCAAGGCCGCTCCTCCGGAAGCGCTTGTTGGCGAGCGTGTATGACGTTTCATAAAAAGTTGCTGATTTGTCTATCAATCAACACGATAGCAAGATTTGCTACATGCAGGGGTGTCGCCAACGATCAAGCTCCTTTAGACAAACTTTGGTATTAAACATAGGTATTTAATTTATTTTCTACAGTATATACTAAATGATAACTAACATTAACTAAATTTAATTAAAAGTAATTGTCCTCGAGGCATTGTACCGAGGATGCTGGATCAACATCCCTATAGGGTCCCTAGTTCCCTACCAATCTACTGTATTAATGCTCTCAACTAACCAAACGTCTGGTTGACGTAACTAGTGACCGAAGAGGGCGGCTTTCTCGCGCAACGCATCAGCATTGCAATTCGATCAGCGAGGAAATGCCGCCAGCATCCTCGGTACAATGCCTCGAGGACAATTACTTTTAATTAAATTTAGTTAATGTTAGTTATCATTTAGTATATACTGTAGAAAATAAATTAAATACCTATGTTTAATACCAAAGTTTGTCTAAAGGAGCTTGATCGTTGGCGACAACCCTGCATGTAGCAAATCTTGCTATCGTAGCGACAAATATGGATTCAGATGGAAATTTCTCTGTATCTAGCCTGAATCGTAGGTATAGGTCTACAGTAGGTACTTTTAGTACAAAGACTACCGAAATCAGATGGTTAAGTAGGTTGGTAGTTTAGTTCACGTTTCGAGTAAAATTCGATATCCGATTAATTAACTTCAATTTTACGCCATTGTCCTTCTACAAAGTTTAAAACGCGTGTGTGTGTGTGTGTGTGGGTGTATACTGTCATACTGTGTTGCCTATTCTACCAAATGTATATCCGTGGTGCAAGTCGAATCGTGCGCCGGAACAATGACGTCAGCGTTTTTTTATCCAATAAAAGATCTGAGAGCCTTTAATATCGATATCTGTTGAAATATTTCGAGCTTATAAGACTTTTTGCTGCACTTTAATAATAGAAACCTGTGATGAAATAACAATCAACGCTTTGAGGTCATAAGGTTTCGATTCACGTTTTTATACTTTTTTTTGCAGGATCAACCGCAAGTTTTCATTCGAGGCATCCTCAATTTGGTCTTCCAAGGACTCACGGTAATTTATACTGAGAAAAATGCCTGGGATTTTATTTTTACGCGCGACCTTGCAGCTATTTGCTTCATCCTTATATAGGTACTAGAATTGCGTAGTACCTATTATAGGTACCTATCGCTTTCAGGCGGTCGTCACACTGCGACGCATCAACGGACGGAGGTGAGATGGAGAGGTGCGTTGCAGTGTGTCGTACCACACGGAATTTATATACTTACTTACAAACTGAGGTACTTGCATGCAACGAGACACGCACCTCCGTCCGGAGATGCGTCGCAGTGTGACATCCACCTCAGACATGAGCATGAGAGAAACAGTCCAAGAAGATTTGAACCCCTTGAGTCGGGAGCACTCTAAGAACGATAAAATTTCGACCAGACACTTTATGAACTTAAATGACCTAACCTAATCTAATAATAAATGTGGTTCAGAACATGGATGGCATGCGATCGCGCGTCCGATGCTAGTCGATGGACCGATCAGGTTGTTCCACTTACAGACCTCACAGTCACAACCGCGATGAAAAACGCTCAAGACCCACCCTGGGTTGGAAGAAAGTAGGTGACAGAAGTAAAAGGTTGAAAACGGACACGACCTTCAGCAATGAAGACTATTACGACCACCATTGGCGATGAATCTAATTCTATTCTTCTTCTTCATTATGTCAGGAGTGATCGTTGAGTACGTAGTGCATACCCCATGCAATAAAACTAAAGAGGCTAATGTAGAATTGACAAGCAAAGCAAGTAACTTAATAGGATAATGGAGTTACCCTGTAACATGAAATGGGGCAAATTGTAAAATTTATTCGACGCCTGAGTTACGAGGTACACTAATGCCAGCTCCTCGGGCGCAATCAACCACACACCGTAATCAAATTGTGCCACAAAAAATATCAAAATCATCGGCGGATAATGCTGGGAGCATCACCGGACGGCTGCGTTCCACTTTTAACGAGGCGTCATCTTAATTTTATTCAAATTTTGATTGCCGCCATCGCGCTGTTATAAAAGGAAGGATATCTAACTTAATTTATGTGCCCTAAATTTAGGCATATAAGCGCGAATGAGAGAATTGCCCTTTTTATGGTATTTACCTTTATGTAACAAGTATAGGTCAGATATCCATTACATAGGCGTAGCTATCTAACCGAGGTTCCCAAAATCTTTTGCTCACATCCTATATATGATACCTATGTTGGAGGAAAGAGTAGGTACCTACATTCATATGCGCATACTGCTGATTTATAGCGCATGTTTTTTTTTTCTTTTGTTCTATAGGTATTAGTTGTCATTTTAATAATTACAAAAATTCAACCCGGCAAAGGACAAAAGCGAACCGGCAAGGCAATTTGTATCAAGCTAAACGTCAAAAACCGCTTAAACTATTTCACAACACTCATCATCCCACAACAAACTGGAACGCACCTCCGAGACAACACAAAAAAAAAACAAAATGGAGGCATCGAGCTTTGTGGCGGCCGCCATCTTTGCGTCCATTACCTTGGTCGTAATTACCCGTCATTAGGGCTCCCGTGAGGAAATTAATGCCGCTACAAGAGATATTGCCTTTTAATATCGCTGCATTGGCGTTCTGGATGCGTAAGGTAACGTCTTGATATGAACATAACGGGTTATGTTCGCGGTTGTGATTGAAATGGGTTGTCCTAGTTGGAGATGTAAAGGTATGCAGTTTTACCATGTTTTATATTTGCCTATAAAATCCTAATTCGCTACTGGAGGTGCATTTAGTTTTATTTTCAGATGCCAGAGGGTGATAGTTCTTCCATTCCAGACTTGCTTCCCAGCATGAGCAAGATCTTCAGACATTAATTATTCAGCATGGTAGTGCTTGCCATAAAATGATTTTCTCCTAATCCGTAACCTTTTCAGGACAACTTACCTAAACTTTGTATAGAGCCCACGTAGGTTAGAGTTGGTTTGTTTTATAACAATCCTGAAAAGTTAACAGTTTCTGAGAAAAACTACTTAGGGCGCATGATGATTATACCAAACATTACCTATGGCAAATTAAATTATGGATTACAGTCACCCCCTTTGAGTGAAAACGTTTAATTAGATTTTTTTTAATGTCCCACTACCGTGTCGCATCCTTTGTACTCGTAGCGATCTAATTAAGAGTACTGGTATTATTTAAATTTAACTTTCAATTAATGTTATAATTTTTGCATGATGATATTTTTAAAATAAAATACTTATACGCAAATGACAGTTTGTCTCTGTTCTCTTGTTATCTGCCATCTTTTTCTGCAATAAGCGTAAAAGTAGCCGGCTTAAGAGGCTCCCATACGCCAATGACCTTCGATCTGAATCCCTTAGTTTTCTAATGTTTTTTGTAGCTTATTATATTAACAACAACGGCTTTAAGCAATATAGTATCCCATATTTACTTCAAACTTCATTGTTTTCGAGATATTTGGCAGCAAAGTTGAACAATTTTAGGCCAAATAACTGGTTTTCTGGCCATAACTTTTGTGTTAATTGGTTTAAAATTAAAACCCTCTGCCAGTTTTTACAGACGTCATAGACGAACCCAAATTTGTAGATTTCGTATATGTTAGATCTTTCACGTCAATAGAGATGCGAAATAAGTGTTTTTTTAGACAATGTTTAAAAAAATCATACAAAATTAAGTATTAATTTGTTTCAAAATCCGGTTTGTCAAAATGGAGATAAAAGATTGAAGAACCGATAGCCGTTTGATTTATGATTCTATCTGTAGTGCAAAAGTAGTAGATACGATTCAAAACTTGTCAAAAATCGATGAAAACCTCGGGTAGCCCCTTAAGCGGGAATAAAATGAAAAATAACTACCCTACTTCACGTCCGCTGATTGTAGTGTTTAACTTCAGAACACAGCGTGTAAAAGTTCTAAATAGGCATTTAGTTTTGAAATTATAAAACAGTAGCCTTTAGAACGACGCATAAAAACAGTCGTCATAAAGAGTGCTAAGGATAATTTCAAAATAATGATAGTGAAATGATTTAAATGTCCCTTTAAACTGTAATTTCAATACCACTTTTGTTTTGTAGCGCTTTTTACGAACAATAGAACCGATCGTCAATTTACGTAATTATGAAAAATTATGCCCTGCAGTTATAGCATTATGAGTACCTGTTGCACTTTCACTGCAGCCGCCGCTGCACTCTATTCTCGAAACGTGTTAGAATCTCTAGCTGTATGAGTGTGACGCTAATATATTATATCCTCAGAAAGTGCTACTGAATAGAATAGAAAAATGTTAAAATAAAGCACACACTACATAACAAAAAAAAGAGCCTTAAATATAGACATGAAAACATAGATATCTTATGACTCTTATGAGTTCAGAAATGTGATGTGGTATATTATTTAACTAAACGGGACTTAATCGCGTATAATTTATTTTATTTACCTCACTGAGGTCTCCCGACGTTTCGGATGTGTTGCAACATCCATGATCACGGGACAACTGGCTTGAGCGGGTATCAACATCTTCTTGCTGCGCGGGTTTTCCGAACTACCCGCATTTGGTCTTTATTAACCACTTGTACACTAGGGTTGTCACCCGGCCGACACATAACACTAATAATATCCGGTGATATAACGGACGATGTTTTTTGACGCTGGCATTTACTTATGATAGGATTCCACGAAGATGAAATCTTAAAACCGTCGTCCCGGTTGAAATTACGATGTTTTCTGATTTCAACGGATCCACATAATGTGTGAGAATCGTGAAAGTTTAAATCAATGTGATGTGGTATATATTTAGGGCGAGACGTCCTAGAAAGCAATTTGCTTTCGAAACAGTAGAAACGTCTCATCATTGACATCACCAAGAAATGAACGCACCACGCAACCTGTATATTCAGAAAAAACAGCACCTGAACATTTCATCTTTTCCGGACGAATATAGAATTACATTTGGCTTACCGGAGCCTCCTGTTTTTTCGTTCCGAATAACTCTAATGTGATGTTAAGCACGAAGAATCTTGGACACGCAAGCTTCCCCGCAAGTTAGCTATTTAAGTGGGTATTTAAATAATAGCCGAATCCCGGTCGTTACCGCGCGGCGCGCCGAGGTCCCACGGCGGATGCTCGTTATGTGTCATCACGGGAGATTTGGCGTCACTAAAAAATAATTAGCCCTTTAGCTGGCCGAAGGGGCGTTTATAGATCGCGACTGGGTGGCGACTGCGTCACGATACTCACGACACCGTAGGTGTTGTATTGTACCTACCTATATAATCATTAGTTTGCATGCGAGAAGAAACATACATACATACATACCTTTCATTCTAACTAAAGCAGCAAGTTGGTGTGACTTTGTGGTCCATAAATCGTACTAAATATGTCTGGAAAATTGATAATTCTTATTTTTAGTAGATAGGTAACGTGTTAGCCATATTAAGTCCAATAGATGCATGGCATATCATAAGTTTGTTTTATTTTCGCTGTGCTGATCCAAGTAAATGTTTTTGAAAATAATATAGGTCCTGGGTTCGAATCCCGGTAAGGGCAAATACTTGTGTGATGAGCATGAATATTTGTTTCTGAGCCATGGATGTTTTCTACGTATTTAAGTATTTATATCTATTAAATATATCGTCGTCTAGTACCCATAACACAAGCCTTATTGAGCTTACTATGGGACTAGGTAGATTTGTGTAAGATTGTCCCCTAATATTTATTTATTTTTATTTATTTAATATATGTTATAGAATATTCGTATAGCGTATAGCTTTAAGTATACCTGGTTGCAAAAAAAAAAAATATGGGGTACTTGCAGCATTTTAGGGTTTATATTTGGTGAAATAGCATCTTACATTTGAGATACAATTTGGCGTCTGGGGCCGATGCCCCACACATATACAGGCGGGCTGTACCCTTTATCGTTTATGGTCTGCTTAAGAGAACTAGTATAAGGAGACGGTACACGAGGCAAATCGGCAGGACTACCAACAAGCATTGATTTAATTAAGTTGGTTTACATTTCGCGGGAGGCCCTCAGGCCTGCCCTGCCTGGCAATGCACTCACTAGAAGTTTCCAAAGTTGCGAAACTTTCCACATGAGAATTTCTCGGTAACTTCTGAGAATGTTCTCGAGAACGAGAATCTATTTATTTATTTGACACGAGTGACACGACACGATCAAAGAGTCCAAAGACACGCATCAAGAAATAGTTCGGTAACTAAGTTTAAAAAGTCAGGGCTAGTGTAAAGTGTGAAGTCCGAAAGTCGAAATGTTCTCTGAAATACAGTGAGAATTTAAGCAACTTATTGGTAACTTATCACTTATCAACCAAATAGCTAACTGTAATAGACAATAACACATGCATAATAACATTTAGTTTTAAGTTATGCCTATTTAAACTTTATTTCAAGTAGATTCTCTTGTTTAAGAGGCTCCCATACGCCAATGACCTTCGATCTGAATCCCTTAGTTTTCTAATGTTTTTTGTAGCTTATTATATTAACAACAACGGCTTTAAGCAATATAGTATCCCATATTTACTTCAAACTTCATTGTTTTCGAGATATTTGGCATCAAAGTTGAACAATTTTAGGCCAAAAAACTGGTTTTCTGGCCATAACTTTTGTGTTAATTGGTTTAAAATTAAAACCCTCTGCCAGTTTTTAGAGACGTCATAGACGAACCCAAATTTGTAGATTTCGTATATGTTAGATCTTTCACGTCAATAGAGATGCGAAATAAGTGTTTTTTTAGACAATGTTTAAAAAAATCATACAAAATTAAGTATTAATTTGTTTCAAAATCCGGTCTGTCAAAATGGAGATAAAAGATTGAAGAACCGATAGCCGTTTGATTTATGATTCTATCTGTAGTGCAAAAGTAGTAGATACGATTCAAAACTTGTCAAAAATCGATGAAAACCTCGGGTAGCCCCTTAAACAATAATTTACATGTTGCAGGAATGTTCTGAGAACATTCTCGAGAACGTTTCCGCTTTTTGGGAATGTTCTGCAATTTGTACATTGCTGGGCCTGCTGTATTCGCTCGTGAAGCGTATCCTATTCAGCCCTGCGTCCTGCGCACACGTCATATCCACGGTCCTATCAAATCGTCACCGTATCGTGTCGCTTATAAACAGTACTCAAACGTAATTTGGTGTCCAGTTTTTGTGCGGTAACATTGTCATTCCGATCCGACTTCCACTAAATAGAACACGGTGCCTTTGTGCTCGCTAGATGACATTTTTGACGACCTATAATGACGCTCTTAATTGTGGCTTGGGCATTTTCAAAATTGTAGAGATGCTGAGGTGGTTCCGTTTTTTCGATTTGAGGAATTGGATTAACGAGTCGGTAAGTGTAGAGAAATAAATATAAGGGGACAATCTTTGGCTTCTGTTATGGGTAATCTAGGACCCATACTAGACGATGATATATGTCTTTGATGGTACTAGGTACAAAAATACATTCAAAAAAACATGTTCATCATCATCATATCACACAAATACTTGCTCTTACTGGGATCTCAACCCGGAACGTCAGCTTCACAGGCAGGGCACTATTATGCCGGCTGTACACATTGGGCCAACGTTGGCGAGTGAGCAGGATACAGCTATGTAAACGAATGAGAACGCTATTTATAGTCCTATCCCTCTAACGCATAGCTCTCACGCGCTAACGTTGGCCCAATGTGTACAGCCGGCTTTAGGCTGCAGGTAGGCGCATGGCAAGGAATCTGTAGTAGAGCTGGGTCGTTTCGACTTTTCCGTGAAACGAAACGTAACCGTTTTTTTCTCTCACAAAACTGTTTTGAAAAACAGTTTCAAAAATAACTAGTTTCTCCATGCGTTGGCGCCGTCGCCGGTCGCCAAACGAAGTGAAACGAAAAAACGGATGAAACAGTTTACAGTGTTCGAGTTACGTTTTCACGTTTTGCATTGCAACCGTTGCGTGTGACCGTTCGATCGTTTTTATAAAAACAGTTTGTGTTTCTAGCCACAAACTGTTATTCCGTTATTGTACGAGAAACCGTTTTTGAAAACGCAACTTGACTGACAGCTGTGTTACTGATAGAGTGGCCTTGGATTCAACTTTCTTTCAGCGTTAAGAGGCTGACAAGACCTAATTTGGTGAAATTGATGTTATTTAAGCAGTTTTTTAAGAAAAACTATTTGTTCTAGCACATCAAATAAAATATATGTTAATATTCACCGTATTTCAAAGACCGTGGACGGGCTCGATACATAATTAGACGAAATCGGCTCGATAGAAAATAATCGCAAAGATGTGGTCTTAAAATCACATTAAACGGTTCTATGTCTTTATTTTTTTGACGTATGGGTCTGCAATTAAAAACATGAAGTCAACATATTCATATCTAAACCGCTAGCGAGTCATATTTCACAAATAATCCACACTTTTTTTAATTTGAATATTTATGTATATCTTCAAAAACCGGGCCGCCCAGTAACACTCGCTCTCGTTTACTCCGATACAAATAGACAGTGTGCGCGCTATCCAAAATCCTCAAGGGCATTTTGGTGTTGACAGCGTCTTAATCCCTGCTACATCCTCTGCTGTTTGCTTCCGAGCCCCATAGGGCGCGCTTTCCGAACTTTGCTCTGTTTTATTGCCCAATATTCTCGGATATAATATTAATCAACGTTACAATAGTGCATTGCAATGTTATCATTGCATTTATTTATAATCTAGAATATTGAATCAGTGGAGCGGGTTGGAGCAAAACGAGTTGCGTTCGAGACAGACAGGACAAAGTCAGACGAAGCGGCTAGCCCTGTGAGAAACCTAGGGGTGGCACTCTTACCATACAAAATATATGCACTATTTCTTCAGTCTGCTTTGCTCGCTAATACGCGCATGGACCAACTTAACACGTTCGCAACCAAGAACCCGCCTAGCGGGCACTCGTAATGCTTGCTCAGATGCCGGCTGAGCCCGCTAGGCGGGCAGTAGTATGTATAAACGCCTAGCGAATTCTGTCGGTTTCTGTGTCTATGTTTCCATTTTTAGTCCGGTTGCGAAAATGTTAACTATGCGACATTAAGAATAAAAAAATATAATTTCGGAATAAGCTACGATTAGTCACAAGAAGCTCAGGATCGAGAATACTGGAAACGGAGGGGGGAGGCCTCTGCCCAGCAGTGGGACACTACAGCCTAACAATAAAGCTACCATCAGATTTTAGAAAAAATAATAATCAATCTTATTTCTAAAGGTCCGCGATAATATACAGTAGACTTATTTGGGGTTTACCACTGACAGATAGTTTGCCTTCATTTAATTTTCAACTTTAACCTCATACAAATTAAGTAGTTATTTCTAAATCGGTAGACGTGGGTAACAGTATTCTGAAAATTGCTTTATTTGTATGACATTAAAGTTGAAAATTAAATGAAGGTAAACTATCTGTCAGTGGTTAACTAACAGTAGGTAATCGTACTGTACCTATAGGAGGTAGATATATGTCATTTGTAGTTTTGAAGCAGTAACTATATTAGGATAGGTGCTTTATAAGTTGAAACCATCCTCTTTTTAACGATGACTTTAAAGTAGTATTTAACACTTTCACTGCCAGGAACCCGCCTAGCCGTAGTCGCGTTCCGCTATATACGAGGAAAACCACAGGATCGGCTAGCGAGCGTAGCGCGTAGCGATTCTTGGCAGTGAATGTGTTAATGCCCCACCACAGACATTCTAAAGTTCAATTTAATCTGCATTAAATATTGAGATACTTACTTATATCTTTTTTCAGATTTTTTTCACCGGCTCATTTAAGATGCGCTTCATACAACATTTTACATATAATACCTATCTAGCCTTAAGTTATGTCAACCCTACCACCTCAGTAGAATTGAATGTACAAAACGTTCATCATCCGGACAATTTGAGCTCAGAGCCGCGTGCCGCTCGCCGCGACAGCCTACAGAGTCAAGCCAAGCTCGTATTAAATAGGTACGAGTAGTGAGAGCCAATGGAAGCACCGTGTATTAACGGTGTGCACATACGCGCTTTTCAAACAGCTCAAGACCTTAACACTAGCTAGTTTATATATTTATGAAGTAGCTGTTTTTGTTAAGTCAAACCCAAACATGTTTCCAACGAAGCCCATGAACTCCCGTCATAAATATCAAATTAAGTAACACTGTTCCTGGCAAAGCAGCCCTCCTTCGCAATAGTATTCTAGGTATGTCCTCTAAAATATACAACATTTTACCTGATGTACTCAAACAACTACATGTAGAAAAGTTTATAAAAAATTGAAGGATCTCATCAATAGGGCTTATTATACGATAGATGATTTTTTTAAAGATACGTTTTAATTTATAATAGACAGTGGCATGCAATATAGAATGGTATTAAATTATATGTGACAGCTAAAGTAATTAAATTATTTCGCACTTTGTAATTTTAATGACTATTGTAAATATATCATTAATTGTTTCCATTTGACATTATATAATTGGATTATGTGACGTCATAGATACAAACTATTTTGTATCTGTATATTTAATTGAATATAACGATAATGACTGCTAAGACTGTAAAATGGCTGTTGTCCACGTTAATCCCCTAGCCTGATCCCCCAGGGGAAAAAAACGGTTAGGTTGTTAGTTGAACTGCGACCCTACAGCGCGCGAGCCGAGCGAGCGAAGCGAGCGTGACGCGGTAGCGTCCGGCGAAGCGCCATAACCGAACATTATCATTTTTTCCTAGTTGAATATAAAATAATTGCCGCTAATTCCCCTGGGGGATCAGGCTAGGGGATTAACGTGGATAACGTGGTAAAATGTAATAGAGCTAATATAAGAAGGATTGACATTTGAATTTGTTTGCATGGAAATTGTAAAAAATTGACAATAGTTTCAAGAAATATTCACATGCCTATCGGCCGAATATATAATGGATCAATGTATATAAGTTATAACACCTTATGTAACATATATTCTGATTAATAAATTATGATTGATTGAATAAATCTTAGGTACCTACCTAATTATCGATAGAACTTAGACTAAGTATATAAAACTCTGTATGTCATTTTAAGGGGATGCCTGGAGAGGAGATGTATCTTCGGGAATGGCTTTTTTGGACTTTCGATGAATACAGGCTGAGTAAAAAAAGGAAAATACAGACCCAACTTTGGATTTTTTTTCTATCGAGGAAAATTTAAGCAATCATGTATCGATCATATCAGATAAACAATCATATAGTCAAGAATCATATATCTGAAAACCAGACCTTATTTAGTTTCTTAATCTAGTCAGACAGAACGGCGTTTCAAAGCACGCGATAATTTTCAATGCACCGCCGGTACATAGATCGTCGTTTTTCGCACTTGTGCTCAAAGCACAAGTCAATTAAATACCGCGCGCGCGCAGCGTTTATCGTCAGTGATTGTCATACTTACTCAAGCGCTTATTGTCAAATTCGTTTTCACATCACCTATTCGGCTTTTTCTTCCCTGCTAGGAGGGATCGAAGTGGCACTTTTCTGTTCCAGGACATATTGTTGCCAGAATAAAAAAATATATCCCAACGAATACATGAAATTAGTATACTTAGACATAATCGATTATTTATTTTTTATAATCGATTACTTGCATATATTTTTTGTCTTATAAAATATTACGAAACGTATTAAAATACCACAATATTGGAATGCAGCAGCATTTTTTTACATATGATGCTATAAATAAATAAACTTTTAGTAAGTGTAAATACATGTGTTTTATTACTGACATATATTTCATTATCCTCATAAGTGATGTGAAAAGCAGTGTGAGTCACACGGAAGCAAAATTATTTCCATCTTGGGCGTGAACACTTGAATCCCTCACTACGCTCATGATTCCACGTTAGTATCCCTCACTACGTTCGGGATTCTATTGTGGACTCCTTCGCTTCATTCGGGATTCAATCTACGCCCTCGCCGTAAATATGACATTTTGCTCCCTTGTGACACAATCTACTATTCCAGCACTTGAATATTACAATATGTGCTCGCCATAACCCTATCTACCCTACGCCATAAATCACAGTAAATATTGTATCTCTCCTGTTTCGGTTTCCCAAAAAATTCAAAGTAGACACAACTAAATAAAATCAAGTAGGTAACGCATTGATTATAATTTATTAACACAAAATCTAACAGAAGCCGCAACGTTTTAGCCACGCCAAAGTTTATCGAAGAATTAACATACTTAATGTATACCTAATGTGGAAGCTAAAAGCTTAATTAATGTGGGCAGTATAACCTTTCGATCCATTAGCGATGCGATATGGGGATTAGATGAAAAAAAGGAAAATGTCACGACAGGTGCGGGCGGAATACCTATTACCTACCTACTTACCTACGTGTCTAATGATACGGAAAGGAAAAAGATGAAGTTTTTTTTATTTAACTCATTTACCCAATAATCGTAGCCCTATCGCTCTATCGCAGCGTTTTACAACAAACAACAAAGGTCGTGAAGCCTCTTGAAGTGGTGCAGATACTTTTCCATACTAATGAGGTCGCGCCTTGAAAGAGGTTGGAAAACACTGCCCCATCGGACTAGCTACCTATGTACCTGCGAAAAAAATCCAAAGTTGCGGAACTTCCAATGCGGAAAGTTCACGGTAATCTTAGGACATTTTCCTAAGAAAACTAATGTTCTCCTAAGGAAAACTTTCAAAATGTATTAAAAGATCTCGTCGAGAATATAATTTTCTGCAGCTTCTTGCTATATCGGACCGGATTTAATAGAAGGTCCCAGTACTCATTTCAATGCAGAAAAGTGTTTACGAATCAAATAGGTAATCGTAGTAGTGTTTAGGGGTAGGTACTTTAGAAGCCTATTATTATACGCATATACTAGTGTATAATAGAATCTAACACGGTCTAATACGAGAACTAAACTCGTACCTACTTCGTACGAAGGGTCATGTTTCAAGTTAACCATTTTAATAAGTAAATGAACTTGCAACAGCTTATCACCGCCATAAGTTTAGCCGCCGAAAGCTATCGCACTAGGTCGTTAAAGCCGCGCTTGCGACCGATAACGCGCGTTCATTTCAATATAAACTGAACCCGTATGCGTGTTGTATGTCAGGTCCACACCGACCTAAAGCGTCAGGAATTCAAATGACACATGGGCAACTCACTCGGCAACTATAGTTTAATGCTGGACCCCATTTTTCAAGGGCTTGTAACTTGTTGCAGTAGTAACAGATTTCCGCTTATATAACAACAAGTCTTTGCGAATTGGGCTCCTAGAATATAGATATTATTGTTGTTATTGTTCTACCAGGCTCTGAGTCAGGTCCAATTCACTTTGTCACGGGTTGTCAATATAAATCAATCAAACTTTTAGTGCGTGTGAGGGCCAGCCAACTAGGGCCAGGCTATAGACATTTTATCAATCTCTATCTCTACATATAATAAATGTGAAAGTTCGTTGAGGTTGTCAGTGAGACATAATAAGTAGAGCTTGAAGGAAATTGTATTTATACAACATACATTAAAAACTTCAATAGCGCGATGCAGAACTTCATCAATTTCCACGCATTTAGAAGGTCATTCTACAGATTTTTGTCGGCGTCTGAACTCCAACAAACCATATTAAACGTATAAAAAAGTTTGATTGAGTTACGGTGACCCACAGGCCAAATTTGAGAATATTTGGATAAAGTCGTCTTTACTTTACGCAACAGCGGCGCCATCTATCTGTTTATTAATACGACAGCCCAACGAAAAGGATATTTGTCTGTTTTAGTCTGGGTATCGTGGGAAAACTATCGAATGGATTAATATGCAACTTTCACTAAAACGTTCAATCTTCGGCCACGCAATAGGTTAATGATAAAGATAAGGGTGCAAAAGGGTTAAAAAATGGGGTTGAAATTTGTATGGGAACCCTTTGAATCTATGAACTAGACTTGAAAATTGGCAAGCATATACTTGACTAGAAATTAAAAAGAACCCTATTCAAACTTTCAGCAAAATATAGATAAAACGTGAAAAAACACGGGATGTAAAATTGTTTATATATATTTGTAATCATGTTCTGATAAAATTTGCAGTATAGGGGTTTAATTTAAGGGGCCGAGCGACCGATCTAGCTTCGTCTTATTTTCGAGAAAATTAGTTTTATTCCGTATTTTCTCGCAAAAGGCAGGCTTACTCTTCGATGACGACCAATGTTTACCCAATGGTTGCTTTGTTGATGGCTGTGAGTTGGAACCCCAGCGATGAGGTTTTTTTATTTTCTTTCTATCAGTTTATTTCGTTTTTTTTTTGGTAAACGATCAGTTATTGGTTTTTTGTTTAATTTTGAATATAAACCAATTTTTCGTAGTATTACAGCCGAGAAAAACTCAGACCCCGGAAAAAAAACAAAGCTTTAATAATTACAATATGATGAACGACGGTTGTGGATTTGAATGCATTCATGCAGTCTTAGCGTTTTAAATTTATGCCGAGTTTCTCCAACATGACCCCAACATGGGCCAAACTTAATTAAAATATGAACTGATAAAATGTTCTGTTTGCGAAGTTACGGAAATATTGTATGGCATTATACTTAGAAACATTTACAGTTTTACATTAGTTTTCCTTTCATAATTTTAGAATCAAATAAAACTCATTTAATACGGTTTGGTATGTTATTTTTATTAGTCTAAATAAAATCAATAACATAATATATGCATGCATCTATCGAGCTGAAATTGGACTAAACTTAAGCTCGGTAGATGGCGCCAATCGACAACTAACATCAACGACCTCTATCAAAGTGAAATTGTATCAAAATCATGCTCGCTAGATGGTGCTATCATTATATACATCAAGCATTAATAATGTTTATTTTTCATTGAATTTGCGACTCATAATCATGAATATATTATTGTTAATATCCGTTGATTTAAAGATCTGAAATTGCGTTAGTTTAAGGACTTTTAACACGTTCAACGGCACCCGGCGCGTTTTACCGCTGCGAAAGGCCGACTCCATCTCGGCCAGTTTTATCCCTTATTTAATAATAGCTTCCGCCCGCGACTTCGTTTGCGTGGACACGGGATAAAGCTATCTTATATTTTAATCCAGGCTATACACTATCTTCGTGTAAAATTTCATCTAAATCGGTTGAGCCGTTTAAGCTTCATTGAGTAACAAACATCCAAATATCTAAACATCTAAACATCCAAACATCCAACCATCCCAACTTTCGCATTTTTAATAAGGATTATCCTTGACTTTATACTTATTTTACCAATTCAATTTTCACTTTGTTGGTAAACTTCAGCACAATTCTAACACCTTAGCGAAAATCGTGACTAAACCTAATTCATAAACTATTTAATCGTATGGCATACATTATTTTTGGCCTTTAAAGTTTATCACTCTTTAGTACCACCCAGGGGACACGTGCCGGGTTGTGGTAGGTAGCTCCTGCGGACGCGAGTAACAGTTGTCCCCCCTTTCTCAAGCGAGTGGGCAACTCGACTGTTAGGAGTTCTTAAGCCGCCCGAAGGCCTCTATAACTCGGCTTAACGACTACTGTCATAGACAGCAGCCGGGATCAACTGCTTAGCGTGCCTTCCAAAGCATGGAAGCGCTCATTTATATTAAATATTAAACTAAACTAAACACCCACTCAAACATCAGGCGGTCACCCATCCAAAGACTGACCGCTGCCATCTTTGCTTAACCTGCGTTAGGTATCGTTTCCGACTCGCAGCCGCCGCTAGCTTATGATGCTAAAGTTTGGACCTCAATCACGCAAAAACGGATTAAAATGAATTTTGGCATATAGTGTCGTCTAAGGGGGCGAAATAGAGATATATAAAAGAGTTCCACGCGGACGAAGTCGCGGGCAGAAGCTAGTACTAAATATATACGAGTTACGGTAGCAAACACCGCGCAACCATGGCCTCCCAACTAGAACAACGTATAATTGATACTAAAAAGAACTCATAGATGGCGACACAGGTACCGAGCGAAACATTTGAACCAGTAATCGTGAAGATAGAATGATTTTTACACCTTAATAAATTCAACGTACCTTAAATATATCACAAACATACTTCCGCACATACAATAAAGGTATATTTTATAAGTTTAGTAAATGGAATAAAATTGATACTAAATCCATGTAACTCGTACTATACGAGTGAGCTTTCAAGCTTGCTACGTATTATTGGGTACTGTCACTAGATGGCGCCATCACGGCTCGCGAAAGTTCTATGGAACCACAGGCTCGAAGCATTTGGTTATGTATATTTTTGTGTGATGTGTAATATTGTCTCTAAAATACTACTTTTATATCGAAAAAATCAAAAATACTCTATTTGTTGCCCGGGAAGTCAACGCCATCTGGTGATATCTCAATGTATTACTAAAGGCTGACAGCGTCATAGCCGTGGTAGCTCGGATACTGCATCTACTGGTGTAGCTACGGGACTAAAATTGTATACAGAATTGCCTACATTAGGACGGTACGCTTTTGCTCTATGAGATTGGGTATCTGTACTTGTATTCTTTAATCTGTGGCGCAACCATAAGCGGGCACCGTAACCCATGGACGCATGAGATTCTAGAGTGTAATATAAGCCTGTTGTCTACCTCTACCTACATGTTATTGTATTGTTTCTCTTTTTAACTGCTTTGTTTGTGTGAGGTGTGCAATAAAGAGTATTTGTATTGTATTGTATTGTATATGCGCGGTGCCGACCCTTCACAGGTTTGTGTATAGTGTTTGACAACCAGAGAGGAATGCAAGTCCCTTCCTCTCAACAGTCTCAATTAACCCAGCATTTCTTTAGAAGCTCTACTAGTCATGGATAAAAAGCTGCAAAGCGGGTGACTAAAAGAATCACAACCACCGCTTCGGTCGGGAAGGACCCGGTTTGTACCATAGCGGCATATTGTAATTAAATTACGATAAATGTCAGCGAGATAAAAGTTTAATTTATTGCGGCGGCGTTCGCGACATCCGGACGATAGCGGAAAATGATTCGGTCACCGTGTCTTATTGAACAACTTTTTCTTAAGTATGGTTTAGCTGTACTTTTTGCCCGATTCCAAAGGAAGGGATATAATTTTAGCATTTTATGTTTGTATTTTACATGTATTCCATCGTAGCCTTTCAGATACTGAACCGATTTTGTTAGATGAGGTATCAATCGATTCGAAATGATAGTCCGGGTGATATAGGTTTATGGAAAATAAAGTTTTTTTCGTTATTTTTCCGTGGTCGGGTTACAGCTTTTTGAATTGTTTAAGTATAATAAGCATAAACAAACTTATTTAATTAAACCAGTTCAATGCGGTAGGTACCTAATTAGTTGAGAATATGTATATGCACCGCGCCCACAATTTATCAGCTTTGCCTTAAGGTAGACTGAAGTTCGCTTTTGTACCATAAGTTCTTCTTTTGTACAATAAAGATGAAATACATAAATAAAGTAAAATGCTGCAACATTGCCTATGAAGCTTACTTTGCCTGCCTAAGTAAAAAATCCGTGTTGTATTTTCTTTTAACGTCACACCTTGGTATAAATTAAGTCCTAACATTGTAGGCGCCTTGGTACTTTACTGTAGATAAGCCTATAAATGTAATGTGTTAGAAATAAATAAATAAAGAGGAAAATCCCACTTCCTGTCCAGCCAGCGAGCGGAGACGTAAAAGTTAGAACTCACCACGGGCGGTACAGAAAGCCTCAGGCCTTTTGTATATCTGAGAAAGTCGTTGTTTTACCGTCCTAAGGTAGGTGAGTTAATAAAATCTCATTATTCTTGGTAGCAACTGTGGGTTCAAGGCGGAGCTTTGAAAATGTAGACGAAAATAACGTAGATAATAATATTAATAATTCGTAATAATATCAATGATTATGATGACAAGCAACTTGACATCGACACTACATCCAGTTTTAACTCAACAACGCAGCGGGACATCTCGTTCCTTCATGGCAAAACGTAGGCATTATGAGACCTCACGTAGAGACGACATTTTTTAATTCGAATATTAAAATACTTTAAACCCGTTACAATCCGTATGGCAAAACTATCGATATTCATTTGTACCTACTCATTGACTATTGTATAGGTAAAAGGAGCGTCGGCCGTCCACCATCTCGATGGGTGGACGATATTAGGAAGATCGCGGGTCACTTCTGGATAAGATTAGCTCAGGATAGGGGTGGGTGGCGTCTCGAACGAAACCCGTAATCGCTCTGTAAAATGTTGATGATGATAATAGGATGGATCGACGACCTGCATCTCAAATCACTGACCAAAACCATCCGCGGTGTGTTGAGCTTTGATTTGCTCATATCAGTGGACGTGGAGCAAGCAGCTTCTCCTACGAAAAATATTAAACAGTTTCGGTGAAGGAAAACGTCGTGAGGAAACCGGTCTAACCCCAATAAGGTCTAGTTTTCGTTCTGGGAAGGTCAGATGGCAGTCGCTTTCGTAAAACTAGTGCCTATGCCAAATCTTGAGATGAGGTGCCAAAGCGGACCCCAGGTTTCTTTAGAGCACAGCCGGGAATAACGCTAGGAGGATGATGATGACCCTAAATGATTTCAACCATAACATCCTGACTAACAAGACCTCCCATGTTAAATCCGTCATCCCATCACAATACCAGGAAATGGTTTCACTATTGCATCACCGGTTCCCGGAATGGGTTCAAAGCTACAAAGGGTTCATCAGTAGAGATCTAAAACTCATAGACAGCGCAAAACCACAAACTCAATAATGAAACCTACTGTTGCTAGGGGAAGTCACCTAAATTCCTATTCCTACCTAGGAATATTACTATACCTATTCCTATCTTCCTACTTAATGTTATAAATGTGATAGTTTGGACGTTGGTTACTCAGTACACACGCCGCAAAAAATGACAAGAGTTAGGGTGACGGCACCAATCATGGACATATCTATTTTTTTCTACTACTATACATTTTTTTCTCTAAACCAAAATAATAAGTAACTGTCACTACGTTTTTTAACATGCAACACTATACCATAACCAATAGTCCCTTGAGCTGTCATAATGACATACGATACGTCACAAAAATCGGCCATTTTGTTCTAAGATGGCCGCAACGTGAAATATTGCGGCGTGTTCACAAAAAAACCGTTTTTATTGCTGAAATCGTTAAGGAGGTGAGTACAGATTTTTGCATATAGGTAGTTTCCTTGTATTGTGATATAAGGGAATGTGATATTATTTTTATTCAAATATACTAGAATGCAAGTAAAATTAGCTAATCGGAATTTGTCAATATGCATAAACGTCGTCACTATAAAAAAAAAACTAAATGGTTGTTGTCGCGAAGCCACTTCTGGTCACTCTCATGGCCGCGAAATAGTACCTATAGCACTCTAGCTTAGGTATCTGTATTAGCATATATGCAACTATGAACCTACACATACAGCTTCCGGAATCCTTTATATATCTGACATATGAGCTGCCGCCTTATGCGTACCAGCTCCATCTGAGATGTGGGGACCTTCGTCCCCGAGAATGTCCTCCACCTCCCCTTACAGACATCCCTTACCACACGACTGATACTGTACCAATTCACACACTATATTGTTCCAGTTATAATTACCCGGGTGCACCCTTGATTGATGACGACATGGTCTGAGGCTGAAACTACCGAACCTGAGACCCTTGTTGTTACACTTGTTACTAATCCTTTCACACTAAAGAACTCCACGACTAAGAACTGTGTTATCGCATGTACGTGACATGTAGGAAAACCTTATTCGTATACATAATATACCGTCACGCCTCCCAAATAGAATAAGACCTGTGGACGCACATAAATACATCACATCATGAACAATCATCGTCCGAGCTGTGTAAACACGTGAACCCACGTGTAAATGAACCAACTCGTTACAATGTGATAGGATGCATTGAAAGTGATTATGGAAAGAGCTCACCCTGGTTTTCCTCCAAATCTAACACTACAAATCTGCACTTAACTGTTCGTACGCAATATAGCCGTTAAGAACTGTGACAACTCGCCTACCCGTCAACATTGTTATAAAAAGATTGTGGGTGTTGCTACATGAAATAAATCGGCTGTTTGAGACATGATTATTAACATCAATGTAAATACTATCGTGAATCATGACTATTCACGACACTCCCGGCCCCCCAGAAAACTAGCGATCATATCTCCAGTAGAGTATTAATATAATCATCATTCACAGCTTTATTTAAGTCTTCCTCAGATCTTTGAAATAACCGTTCTTTTCCCATTGTGAATTTTGACAAGCTCTGGATCCTGTCCTTCGCCTTGATTGGCCAATGCAGACTTTGTAGGTGATTGCAACATCGAATAAAATGGATTAGCTGGAATAATGATCTACATAATTTCTGATAGCTGTAAAGTCTGATAAGCTCATCTTGACGCACTTTCTAAATCAGTTCCAAACGTTTCGTGAGACCCGAGGTATACGTGCCAACTGCGAGGTCCTTTATCCTCTAGACCAACCAAGCTTCATCGTGTCGTGGCATTTCATTTTGTAATAAGCAATCAGTCGTATCCTATATACTATATCGTAAACAGTATGTTGGATTTGCTAGCGTATTTTTGCTGTTAACGTGAATTATCTATCCATGGTGGCAAACACATCACGACTTCTTCGAATCTACGTATGATCCACGTCGAACTGAGACACATGCATACCGAGTACATAATGCATCAACGTCTTTCACTCTCACGACACTGAAAGTTACGAAACGACAAAGAACTGAAAAAATACTTCTATACATTGTGCATTGCTGATTCATGAACGTACTTTTAGGTTGCCGCAATAGGAGTTGCTTTACCTTGCTAGATTAAAACGAATGTCTGGACAGATTTTACTATCGTCTTAATATTCGTTTACTTTTTCCATGGTATGGAATCCTCCACGACGGGCAAAATTGCTTACCATAATTATTAAACGGTCGTCCATTACCACCACTAATCTTAATCTATCTGCGTACTCATTTACTTGATTTCCCTGATTCTTCCTCGAATGTAACTATTTAAAAATTATTCTGCGCAGCTCAGTGTGATTGAATTTAAATTTTCTTGACAATGCAACAAATAAACTTAATTGTACACCTCAAAAAATAACACTTTATTTTATAAAACCGAAAATAAAATGAATTATTTCAGTAGGTACAGGTACCTACCACCACAAACTAAGTTTGACCGTGGAGTGAGCACTGCAGTCTCAATAGGTACATAAATAAAATTAGTAATGTTTCATACTTGATATAAAACCTTTTGATATACAGTAAACTTGGTTTAGTGGGACCTCGATAAGTAAAAACCTCGATAGCTGGATCTCATGCTTAAGCACTGAATTACCTCTGTTAGTGGCATAAACCAACCCTATCTATCTGGAATTTTTGCTTTCGATTTTATCTTCATAATTGCTTCTATAATTGAGACAGACAAGTGTATTTTATCTCTTTTACTAAGACTATATTTTAAGAATATTTTTTAGTGAATTGTTTTCTTTTATTTCATACCTCTTAACTTAACTCGGACTTTATTGCTGACTAAGCGACCCGCCCCGGCTTCACAAGGCAATTATACATAAGAACCTTACTCTTGAATCACCCTATCTATTTAAAAAAAACACCGCATCAAAATCCGTTGCATAGTTTTAAAGATCTAAGCATGCATAGGGCATAGCGGGAAGCGACTTTGTTTAATACTATGTAGTGATAGTGATATACTTTGGTCTTGTTCACTTATTCTTAGTTATTCCGTAAAATTCGCACTTGGCCGATTTGTGCCAAAATGACCTCAAGTTACTTCCAAAATTCAAAGTAAAATAACAGTGTTTGTTAATTGACTGATTCTGTATGCGTTTTTGTACTGTTCATAAAAACGTGCTTGATTATTTCTGTTTATTATTAGAGAGAAATTAATTTAACCACAATTTTATTTATAAACTTATATCTTATATGTGTTCAATATTATCTTGTTTGTCATTTTTATGTATTTATACCGGCCTTAATACGAGTCGCGCAATATGCTGTCCCGCACACCTCGCTGAATCCACAGAAAACCAGCGCCGCTGGCACTGCTGTGTCAACTGCATTGCTGAGTGGAGACCTTTTCGGTAGCACATCCCTATTTGTTAGTTCTTAAGGTGCATTATGTTGTGAATGTATGTGTAATGATGTGTTATCCGAATACATTTCTATTCTATTCTATTCTATTAACTTTTTTTTATTAACCTTTAAAAATCGCACCTTTATAACAAACATTATTTCTTGATTCACCTGTATTAATGGAACCCTCTGTAAATGAGACAGACATTAATTAAGACACTGGATAAGTGGAATACCTCTTTAAGCGAGACACATTTGCCGGTCCCTTTAAGTCCCAGTTATGTCAAGGTGTCACTGTATATATCTGGCTACTTCTTTATCGGATCTTTCCTATTTTTATGCGCAGTTATATACGTTTTAAATCAACAATGACAGTAGTATCTACAACGGTGATCAGCGGTCGAGTCAAGCAAAACCAGCAGTGTTAAATGAGTATTTCCAAAGAAACGGTGCAAAACATTCGTGTATTGAAAAATTGAAGCACTATTGCAAACTGTGTTGAAAATTGTGCTCGAGTCTGAGGACTGCCAAGACCAGGATTCTGAACACCATGAAAACTATTCTGAGGACCGCTTATCTTACGTCACTGAGACTCTTGAAAATAATTCTGAGGACTGCTTAACCTACGAGTAGGCTCCTGAGCCTTACGAGAACTGTTCTGAGGATCGCTAAACCTAGGCCTCTGAGCCCTATGAAAACTGTTCTGAGGACCGCTAAACTCAGGCTTCTGAGCGTCACAAAACTGTTCTGAGGACCGTGAAGCTATTTTGAGCACTGCCAAACCAGTATTCTGAGCACTTCCAAAGTGTACCAATGATATATTGATGAATGATTTTTGAGGGATACTAAAAGTCATCATTTTGAGTATCGCTATTCGCTACGTGATTAAATTGGTTGAGTTTTAAATAAACACTTTGATTCTGAGCTGAAGGCATGAAAATCATTATTTTCAACTATTTCTTGTATTCCTCATATTCTTTACCTCTGCCAAGAGCCACCGAGGGCGCCATTTTTGTACGGCGACTGTTCTTTAACATGTGATTTTTCGATGAGATGTTAAGCGATATGCATGTTTCGGAGACTGAATATTGCTTATTTTCAATCCTCGCACATGGACAATAGGCGCCAGTACATAGGTACAACACTTGTTATGATCGTGCAATGTCACATGATGTCCAATCCCATAGTGTATCGGTTATTATTAATGCTTAATTAGTTCAACTATTCGCTATACAACTCCACCTCTTTAGTTCATAATCATGCACTGTGTCACAACATTGTCTATAAAATAACATCAGTGACTAAATTAAATTATTTTGTAACTTATTTCTCGGATATTACAAATAAAAGTTAACGATATAAAATTAACGCCTGCTATCAACTAAGTGTCACTTGCAGCAGTTCGTATTTCATTCGTTATCGATGGATAGTCTCTGTATGATTCCGAGTTTATATACATTTGGTGTGACGTGCATTCCATAGTGTTTGCGACATCTAACGCAACGTTCAGGTCTTTGTACTAGGTATACGGAAATACTTCATAATGAGATTTGGATCAGTTTGGTCCTTATAGTGGTTTTTCGAATCTTTCAGATTTTATAAATCTCAGTTACTTATCTATGTTTGTAGAGATTATTCTCCTACTGTATTCATTCCGAATTTAGTCAAATAGTGTGACGCCCGCTCGCTAACATGGTAGCTTATTTTTAATGCTGCCTGTTGATCGCCCAATATTGAATATTATATTGAATACCGACCATTTACTATCAGTATACACTTACGAGTATATGGAAGTACACTTACTTCCATTGTAATTTTTTATAGTAACGGTATTAGTCTCAATTTATTTTCCTTATCTTTTACCATCTATGTAAGGTCAGGTATTCTTGTCAGTTTGCATGCGTAACGATATCGATTCTGGGTTGTCTGTTCATATATGACCAGGTTCCTTACATTACATCTTTTCTAATATTGGGCTACCACGTGGATTTTGGTCTACCTCTTCATCTCGGGTGTTCGGGAAGCCTTAATGCAATGATAACGATATTGTCGATATTACGGTATTTTTCTCTTTTTGCGAACCATCACAGATTGACTATGTATGTGAAAGGCTGTCCGCTACGTGCTACACACTGTCTAGAATCGCATCTATATTGTCTCCCAGTAACTTGAGTAACGCTTATTTCAGTAATTTTCACTGGATTCTAATTCAAGGGGTAGATCTGTCCAAAGCGAACCTTGCGTATCACTGACCCTAACACGGTTCAAAAACTGTAAATGATATGTATTTAGGCTTGTAAATGTGATGCACTTATCGTTAAATAATCTATAATCTGAAATCTAATATTTGCCTTTGTATGAAAGTCCAATTACGAAATATTAAAATAGTCCGGATTAGTAAATCTTTGTTTAACATTACCGAAGCCATAACATTAGATGATGCTCGAGTCTGAACGTATTCTACCCATGAGCCGAACTTTCGGTTGCACCTACCAAATGTTATTCTTTGAGATCACTTGACAAAGTCACGTGAGTTATCGGAGTTTCTACTTTCAAGTCAGAATTGAATATACTTATACAAGAATTCATACAACTACTTTGTAAGTAACGGATTAACAGAAACATCAATCTTTTACATAACCATTTTAGATCCTGATTCAGAGTATAGTATCGGAGTCGACGAAGGTAAGTGTTTACAACTTCTAGGTGTAGATCTTGTTGTATTTACCAAATAGCTACGGCTATGGTCACGCGTGTATATATTCATGATTCATATGTTGGTAATTTTACGATTTAATTTTTCTTTCTATTATGATGGGAAAAATTTGAATGATTAATACCTACTGATTATAGTCAATAGAGCATTTTACAATATTTCAACGTATCCAATGAATCTTCATTGATTTATATTCCAAGACTCCACCTAATCTATCGCGTGATGGATATGTGATGAAGATGTTTTGTAATAAATATTTTTTTTTCTCGGCCACCTAACAATTGATACGAACCTAGTGCATCTAACTTTCTCGTACATGAGGGCCGGGCCACCTGCAACCATTTTTTGGAATAGGTATACTATTGTGTATCATACTGATAATATGGTTACATCCCGTGTTTCGTCAAGCATCACGACATTCACCAGACCCCACACAGTATACGACTCACTATGCGATTTATAATACTTGACACTTCATTAAATTCTTTACCACCGTTCGTCTGATATATCACAAGTGTCAATAAATGACACTTCCTTGATTTCACAGTAATCACAGAAATAAACGTGAATCGGCACTAAAGCCTCATCCAACTAATACAACAAACAAGTAAGTTCCCAGGTTGCTCCCATTCTTCTCATTTCAATAATAATAATATAAATAAATACCTAGAAACAAATACACTGATCAAATCTAAACGAAACTTGAGAATAACATTAAGTATACCGTTTAAATATTCCTCCTCCACTCCACAGATTATTTCAAAAGGTAAAGTGTTACCGGCATCGGCAAATTGAAAAAACTCATTCGCATTTTATTATTTGTGCCTGCTAGCTAATAGTCTCTTAAGTTCGTCCACTCTTGACCATCTGACGTCTTGACTGCCATCAGGACAATTAATCCGATTCACCAGAAAATGTTGAGCTCATTTGTTTTTTTTCCATAATAACGCAACCTTCAAATATAGTACCTGGAAGACCGGGCCTTGCTCATTGGTTTTTACAAAGAAAACGAGGTGATTATTTTCACCCCCGTAAAGTCGTGCAGTAAATAAATATCGAAATCCTTTGCGCTGTTTTCTAAAAACCATTGATAATCAAATAAATATACCAATGCTGCTCATTTAATAGTGTAGGATATATTAATATTAGTAATATAATCCCATAATTTGCCATATAATTTCTTTAGGCCAGTAACCATAACGTTACTTATCGTAACATAATATTGAAATGTACTGTATGGGAGCTTAATTATATTGTCTAAAAAGTCTAAAATTTTTGCACCACACTAAATATTGATTAATGTTATTGTTCTGTTAAATAACCTGGTTTTAACCGTCACCTTTGTATATAAGTAACATCTACTGGCATAATACAAAGCAATTTGATGTTCTTATGTATGTTTTGTGTAAAGTTAGAAATGACTAAACCGATTAAGACACGTTTCTACTAATGATAAGCTCTTTCTTCTCATGGATGGTTTTAAATCTTTAGTTTAACTTTACGAACAGTAATCTGCTTTTGAGTCCATCATGCGCATGGTACATTTTACATTGTATTATCAGGAAGCTGGGGCAAATAAAGTGTTAATCTCATAAACAAACTAAGCTAAGACTGGTTTAGATCCCAGCATGCTCCACCATGTCGCGAAGCCACTTCTGGTCACTCTCATGGCCGCGAAATAGTACCTATAGCACTCTAGCTTAGGTATCTGTATTAGCATATATGCAACTATGAACCTACACATACAGCTTCCGGAATCCTTTATATATCTGACATATGAGCTGCCGCCTTATGCGTACCAGCTCCATCTGAGATGTGGGGACCTTCGTCCCCGAGAATGTCCTCCACCTCCCCTTACAGACATCCCTTACCACACGACTGATACTGTACCAATTCACACACTATATTGTTCCAGTTATAATTACCCGGGTGCACCCTTGATTGATGACGACATGGTCTGAGGCTGAAACTACCGAACCTGAGACCCTTGTTGTTACACTTGTTACTAATCCTTTCACACTAAAGAACTCCACGACTAAGAACTGTGTTATCGCATGTACGTGACATGTAGGAAAACCTTATTCGTATACATAATATACCGTCACGCCTCCCAAATAGAATAAGACCTGTGGACGCACATAAATACATCACATCATGAACAATCATCGTCCGAGCTGTGTAAACACGTGAACCCACGTGTAAATGAACCAACTCGTTACAATGTGATAGGATGCATTGAAAGTGATTATGGAAAGAGCTCACCCTGGTTTTCCTCCAAATCTAACACTGAAATCTGCACTTAACTGTTCGTACGCAATATAGCCGTTAAGAACTGTGACAACTCGCCTACCCGTCAACATTGTTATAAAAAGATTGTGGGTGTTGCTACATGAAATAAATCGGCTGTTTGAGACATGATTATTAACATCAATGTAAATACTATCGTGAATCATGACTATTCACGACAGTTGTACTTAAAATGTCCATAATTGGTGCCGTCACCCTACTTCTTCCAGATAAAAAGGGATGACATTGGGAGTAGAAACTGATACGGATGTCACGCAGACGATGTCACAGGAACTGCTAATTGTGTATTTAATAATATACCAAGCACACCAAGTACCTAACAAATTGATCATCCATAAGTAGGTACACCATAATAAGGTCCTTAAGGCAAGTTATGGCGAGTAGGTATGGATTATATACGAGGAACGTAGACCAGCTGAAAATAAATACATGGTCTATTCTGTCCATACCCTAGCTTAAGATACCAACTTATTAATGCTCTCGACAAAATCGCCTTTGTTCACAGTACACTTAAGATGCTGTAGCTAAAACAGCATAGATAAATTGGTCACTAAAAACTTATCATTTGTGTGATCACTCGAAAGGCACGCACTCACTTCCTGTGGAACATAATAACAGGAACATCAAGACCAAAAAGTCCTATGTGGAGTATAGCTAGAGAACTTCGAAACCCTTTTGAAGTTTTGCACGCTTTAACCGAAAAAGGTAACAATAAGGGGTATTTCCATACGATTTTTATACCTTTTCAATCGTGATCGGCATTTTTTCTGTTTCAAGGGATTCCACGTCAGTTTGGTATCATAAAAGTTTATGACGGACCACCTCTAAGAACAAGGCTGGTTTGGGCGTGACATGCAGAACATAAGGATGCAGCCACGATGTAGCCCATTAGAGGTGTTGTGGTTGGCCGACTGCTGAAAAACTAACATGAATATTTAATATTAAAATACCACAAGGCTAACAAGGTGGTATAGTTATAATGCGCACTTGGGCTTTCCTGTTTACTTTCAGGGCTAGTGTACGAGTAGACGATATTATTATAAATTTTCAGAAACTAACAAAGGTAACGGTGGCCTGGTGTTTCAAGCATGCGGGTGTCAAACCGCGGTCGTGCTGAGTTCGAATCCCGGCTCGTACCAATGTACCTACGGAATATCATTTGATATTTAGCAGTAGCTTTTGAGTGAAGGAAATGATCGTGAGGAAAACAGAATATATCTGTGAAGAAATTCAAAGTTGTGTAATCCCCAACCCGCACTGGACCAGCGTGGTGACCACTGCCCATTCCATCCATGAGAGGCCAGTGCCCAGCGGTGGGACGTATAGGCTGATAGATCTATGATGACAAAGATCGCCGCGGTCTGAGGGGTAAGTTACGTAACGCTTCGAACGCGCGTTAGGACGGTTTAACCGTCATTTTTAGGGTTCCATACCCAAAGGGTAAAAATCTGCCAAGTGCGTGTCGGGCCACGCGCAGTGTAGGGTTCCGTAGTTGCCTGTCTATCTTAGTTACATCGACACGCGCGCGAAAAATTTGGGCTTTAAAGCCCAATATCTCGCAAACGGATCACTAATTTGAAAAATCGCTGTAAGAAACACATAATATTTTTGAACAAGCTATCAAAGGATACCCCACACTGTGGGTTTAACGAGAAGAAAAAATTCAACCCCACTTTAGGTGTAGGGGAGGTATCCCAAAAAAAAGTTTTAGTCTGAACAGTCTACCTTCATCAGCTTCTGCTAATATAATATATTTCCAACCCCGTAATTAAAATTAAAGCTAATTATTAAAATGATAAAGCTTGGTGAATGTAGCCTAGTCAATAATATCCTGTATTCGCTAGTACGCTACTTTTTAAACATGGAAGGTAAAATGAAAGACCAATACTTTTAACCAGGCGAAGAAGCAAGGCACTGCCGCGGATATCAGTAAATTCCAAAAGGTGGTAGAAAATAGAGAACATTGGTGATTATGCCGACATGAGCTCTTTATGATGACGATTTCACCAAGTACGTCACAGTGGAATGTCATCCTGAGTCATATGGCTCATATTTGGAGCAGCCCGAGGGGCGGCTTTACCTATAGTGCAGGGATGCGTTGCAACCGGGCGCACGGTCCTAGGGGGCGCCGAGCGCCACTCGCCTCGACTCGGGCGCTAGCGCGCGCTAGGTGGGATGCTAGAGGGCGCTACGGTAATGATTGCACCCGGGCACGACATAGAGAGGCCTCTGCGATTGTAGGTAGGTATGTATGTGGTGTTGAAGGTTCCTGATGGTGGTAAGGTCGCCACAACTCCCGAGACTGTTGTGTTGAGAGTGAGGGTGATCAACACAAAAAAATCTCAAGTTAATAAAGGGTCGGCAACGCGCTTGTGATTCTGGAATCGCAAGCGAACATAGGCTACGGTGTCTGCTTACCATAAAGCAGACCGTATGCTTGTTTGCCACCGTCGCAGGATAAAAAAAAAGGTATTTTATTATCAGCTTACAGCACACGTAACGCGCAGCCTAATAAAAAGTACTTAAAATTAACGATACGAGTAATTATTAATGATAGTCACGCAAGCTGCAAAGTGAAGGCAACCTAACTGCTGTTTTACATAGGTACTTAGTTGTAGAAAAACGTAGCAAGCGTAAGTTATTAGGGTACCGTATGAAAATGTTAAAAAAGGAACTCTTATGATGAAACTGCGACTAGCACGTCTATCATGAGACGGCCGCGACATACTCTCGATTTTTCTCGCACTATCCGTCTCTCTCATATTAGAACACTTAGAACAAGAGGTATAATAGTGCGAGAAAAATCGAGAGTAGGTATGTCGCGGCCGTCTCATGATAGACGTGCTGGGAAGGTCTGTGGGACAGGTACTTTTTCAAAAAGGCTAGCGCAAAGTGAAGGATTGCACTTTTCTTTCTATGACAAATTACTGATAGACTAGAATTCCACCCTCTTATCTCCGACAAAGCGAAAACTTTAAAATTATTTACACACACATACATACATACATATACTCACGCCCGTATCCCATTGGGGTAGGCAGAGACCAAGGAACACCAAATACTACGGTCCTTACATACCTACTTCTTTCGCTTCGATCACATCCATACATCTCCTCATACAGGCTCGTCGGTTGCACGTTATCCACGTTAATCCTCTAGCCTGATCCCCCAGGGGAATTAGCGGCAATTATTTTATATTCAACTAGGAAAAAATGATAATGTTCGGTTATGGCGCTTCGCCGGACGCTACCGCGTCACGCTCGCTTCGCTCGCTCGGCTCGCGCGCTGTAGGGTCGCAGTTCAACTAACAACCTAACCGTTTTTTTCCCCTGGGGGATCAGGCTAGGGGATTAACGTGGACAACAGCGTCGGTTGCGGGTACTCCTGACCTGGCCTTAAAATTATTTAACTAATATCTACACCTCTATCTAGGTTTTTTTTAATTAACATAAACATAACTTTTGACTTAGACTTATGTTCCTGTGTCCCCTAGATGGGGCAGAGGGCGTCCACAGTGCGCCGCCATCCCGTCCGGTCTTGAGCTTCGCGCTTCAGTTCGCTCCAAGTCTTCTCTATGGTCTTCGCCTCTGCGATGATCGTCCGCCGCCAGGTCTGTTTAGGGCGGCCACGTTTACGCTTTCCTTGGGGATTCCAGTCCAGGGCTTGCCTCGGTATGTGATCAGGGTCCCTTCGGAGAGTGTGGCCGATCCAGTTCCACTTGCGGCGTTTGATCTGCTGGTCGATCGGAGTCTCACCGCAGCGTTCCCACAGTTCTATGTTGGAGATTTTCTCGGGCCAGTAAACACCGAGAATACGGCGAAGACAGCGGTTGATGACGACCTGGAGGCGGTGCGAGATGGCCTTTGCAACCTTCCACGTCTCACAACCGTACAGCAACACGGTTTTTACGTTGGACCGGAATATTTTGAGCTTAACTCTCCTAGTCAGTTTCCGCGATTGCCATACAGGGCGGAGCTGTGCGAAGGTTGCTCTTGCCTTGGCGACTCTCGAAGCGATGTCCTCTTCGGTCCCTCCAGTTTCCGACACTACACTACCGAGGTAAGTAAATTTGTGGACCCTTTCCACAGCCTCTGTGCCAATGAGCAACGGCAAAGCGCTTGTTACCCCGCACCTCATTTCCTGGGTCTTCCGGGTGTTGAGTTTCAATCCCGTCTCCTTTGCCTCTCGTTGTAGGTCGTCTAGCTTGGCTTGCATGTGGGCGCGTGTGTGGCTCAGCAGGCATAGGTCATCGGCATAATCCAGGTCTTCCAAGACGCTGGATAGTCCCCACTCTATGCCGCGGCGCTCGTTGCTTATTGTAGTGTTCATGATGCCATCGAGAACAACAAGGAATAGGAGAGGTGAGAGAAGACACCCCTGTCGTACACCCGCGTGCACCGGTATGTCCTCCGAGACAAGGCCGTCGTGTGTCACTCTACAGGAATACTTCCCGTAGATGGCCTTAATCATGTTGGTTATTTTCTCGGGGACCCCAATTTCACGCAATCGGTCCCAGATGCAACTCCACCTCAGCGTATCGAAGGCTTTTTCGAAGTCGACGAAGGTCAAGTACATTTCCCTCTGCCATTCTGATGCCTGTTCGAGGATTATGCGCAAGGTATTGATCTGGTCCGTCCACGATCGGTTGGGTCGGAAACCAGCCTGCTCTTTGCGAAGAAGCGGTTCAACGGCCCTCGCTAATCTGTCTAAGATAATCTTGCAGAGCACCTTAGACGGGATCGAGAGCAAAGTGATGCCTCTCCAATTGCCACATTCACTGAGGTCTCCCTTCTTAGGTACGGTGATGAGAAGGCCTTTGTTCCAGTCGTCGGGTAGCTCTTCGGCTGACCAGATGTTCCGCAAGAGGGGTGTCAGCGCGTTCGCGGCGGTAGGCACGTCAGCTCTCAGCATTTCCGCCGTGATGCGGTCGACTCCTGGCGCTTTGCCGTTCTTGAGTGATCGGATGGCTTTCACTACTTCTTCTCCCGTGGGAGGAGACACGTCAATGTTGAGGCTTTGTGCGGGCAGGCTGACAGCAGGTGTCGTAGTAACGGGGTCGTTTGGGACTCGGAAGATCTCCTCAAAATGCTCCCGCCAGCGTTGAAGCTGCCCCTCCGATGTCACGATTAGCTGGCCTGCTTTGTCTTTTAAAAGGCTTCTTCTTCCTCTGGTTCCGGTTCCCGGCTAGGGTCTTAGTCGCCTTGTACATCTCTCTGAGATTACCGGAGTCGGAACATAAACATAACGCTATAAGGATTAAGTGAACGTTGGTACAGGACCCTCGGTGCGCGAGTCAGCTTTGCACTTCACCGACTTTTTACACATGTAACATTTCCTTATAACGACGATATGGACGTTACATCCGTCAGACATCGTTGACATCATTTTAAAATGACCATTGAAATACAAATGGTCAAATTAAAAGCGCTTGGGAGACCACACCTGACTGATAGTCATCTTCACAGTCACTTAATCGATTTCACGTTATTATTCCAGTACAATCGATAGCTAATTAATAGCCTGTAGAGTCGATTTTTCCTTAATTAAGTCTATGCTTTACGTATCTCATGCGGCAACTTTGTAGAATGTTTGGGCTGTTATTTAAGGCCATATCAATAATGATGTATTTTGTAGTCAAATGGAGAAAAAAGCAACGGAAGAGGTTAAATAATCACAAAGTCGTATGTGTCCAAAGTTTTAAGAGTCTGCAGTAAGCTCGATTCTCCATACAAACGTAGTTACGCTCTCATTTTAAAACTACGTGTTGGATTTTAACGAAACTTTGCATATACAATGACATGAGGTATATCTATGTCTGTAATTCGTTTATGTAGCTTCAGATAACACAGTAAAAAAATACAGCGAATTTAAGTTTTTCATGCAAACCTTGTTTTTGCTGTATTTTGTTTGTTTTATAAACTGGAACCATGATATACTAATTACAGACATAGAATACCTCATGTCATTGTATATGCAAAGTTTCGTCACAATCCAACACGTAGTTTTAAAATGAGAACGTAACTACGTTTGTATGGGAAGGTGAAATTCTGCCGAGCTTACAGCGGACTCTTAAGAGGGGGTATGTTCTTGTATGTCCCTTTTTCGCAAAACGCGCCTTCATATGAAACGATTGTCATTTACTATGACGCTCGCAGATTCTGACGTCACTATCTGCAAGCGTCTTCTCTTCTCTCTCTAACAAGCAACATTAAAATGGTTGTAGCTTCGTAATTCTTATCTGAATGGGATATTCGTCACTAGGCATATTTTTTTGCCTTCTTTCTTTTGAAGTACTAATAATAAATTTTGAGTCTACACATTGATCCATTCGATAGGGTTTTTGTGGTATATTCTCACTCAGGCAACTACTGTTGAGATTTAAGTACTTTATAGGTAGGTAGTGAGGCACTAAAACGAGGTATTTCTCGCAGGGATGCCGCGGATGCGATTTTTTTGACATCCGCGGATGCGGAGGCGGATGCGGATATTTGGGGGCACACATCCGCGGATGCGTCACTCAGTAAAAAACGTAATACCTACAACTTCCATTTTATGATATCACGCAATCATCAAACACGTTGAGACTAAATTACAATAATAGCGAACAAATAAAAGGCGCGTCTGGGTCTTGGTCACAGAAACGAAATTAAGTTTGTTTTTCTACTGGAAAAATAACTGAAACGCGCGCAGTAAGCGTTCTTCCATGTCGTGAATTGCACTGCATCCGCATCCGCAAAAACTCCGCTTCGGTTTTTGCGGATGCGGATGCAGATGCTGATGTTGAAATGTATGCGGAACTTCCGCGTTTGCGGATGCGGATGCGTATCTAGTAGGGCGCAGCTATATGTCATTGTCATCGCGAAATGAAATGAAAATGAAATGAAATGAAATGAAATGAAATATATTATTAATAACAATTGTTACAGGTCGAGGTACAATATTGAGCTTTCAATAGTTTTAAGTACAGTTTTTTGTATTAGGTATATGTCAATTATCTACATATCGTATTCGAAGATTTTTATATGTCACACTATATTTTATAGCTTTACAAAATTATTGGTAGACTAAAGAACTCGTCATATGAATAAAATGACTCCTGCGTCAACCACTTTTTCAGCCTAACCTTGAATGCTGCGGTGGAAGTTGCATCCCGTACAGAGTCCGGCAGGCGATTGTAAATAGAGGGGCCTGCATAGTACACGGATCTCTCAGACTTGGCAAGTCTGTGTGAGTCGGCGATCAGCCTGTTGTGGTGTCTATTACTGCGCAGGTTGTAGTTGGTGTTAATGCCTCTGCGCTTGAACATATCCAAGTTCTCGTGTGTGAACACTGAGACCTGGTGTATGAGTAAACAAGGCAGGGGCAGAATCTTGAGATCACGGAAAAGGTCACGCGCTGGAGCATCCCCCGGCTTATCGGCCATCGCGCGGATGGCGCGCTTTTGCTGTGAGAACACACGCTTCCAGTCGGAGGCGCGACCCCAAAACTCCACGCCGTACGTCAGGAGCGAGTGCACTGTCGCGTAATAGCACTCTCGCACAGCACCCCTTCCGGCGGTGAACGTCAGTCGCCGCAGCGCGAAGCAAGCACTCCCCACTCGCTTGCATAGTTCATCGATGTGCGCCTCCCATGTTAGCGCGCTGTCGAGATGGAACCCGAGAAGGCGTGCGCCGTTCACGTGCTGTATAGGGGCACCGCCGGCGCACACCCTCATCTTTGGGCTTGAATGGCCGTTTAGCTTGAATGACATGAAGCTGGTTTTTTCTTTGTTTAGGGCCAAGCCGTTTGTCTTGAACCATTGGTGCAATTGCTCCATGACGAAATTTAGTGCCGCTTCCAACTCCCGCTCGGCGGTTGTGCTGACGACTGCTGTGACATCATCGGCGTACATGAATATATCGGCACCTTTAATCGCCTTTGGCAGATCGTTCAGCAAAACGCCGAACAGGGTGTTAGAGAGGCACGATCCTTGGGGGACCCCCATCAAATTTTTTAACTCTGCAGATAAGACCTTCCCACTATCGCCCACCACCACTTGCGCTCTGTCAGTCATAAAGGACAGTATTAGCTTGGTGACTGGGCCTCGGATGCCATAGTGGGCAAGCTTATTGGCGACGAGTGCGTGGTTTGCCGTGTCAAAGGCACGGGACAGGTCGCAGCAGATGACGCGCTCATATATTTGGCTTGGAATGGAAGTACTTCCACCTTCCACCCTACAGCAGCCCTCAGCCACAACACTACATTAGATACTTGCTCTATAAGTAAATAAATAATTCAATAAGTGTTCTTATGTGGTGCAGTGTTCCTCATCGTGGGTATTTAAAAGTTCGCCTCGCCAGGGAAAATGTCCCTGTTCATCAGCGTAACCTGTTGTTCCGTGTGATACAATGTATGTAAAAGAGAAAGACTGTTTGATCTATCCGAGTTTCAAGTAAGGTTAAAAGACACATCAATGCCTGTAGCAATTACGGGACAATGTTGCCAGCTTCATGCTTTCGGGGAACAATAATAATCGACGCGTACTGAATGGAAAATAAATTACTCACGACGCCGTAGGGATGGGCGGGCGATATCGAGATATTCAAATAATTTTCTTTGGCGTCAAGAATTCTTTTGCATATCAGAGTTTACACTCTTACATTAGCATTAATGAAAAGGGCGCTGGACACACATTTGCTGAGGGATGTGTAGTATTTTATGGAACTAATTAAGTAGGTTGCTAGTCCACTTTATCCTGGATTCAGAGGAGACGTAGCTGAAAGAACTAGACGTATAGGGTGTTATTTAATAAAGCGCGTGCTTGGGAGGTTTACTGAAAATAATGTCGTCCCTTTGAGGATAAGTGAATATTTTCGGCAAATCATAATGATGATGATTTTGGGACGTGACGAAACATTCCCACAATTTTATATGTCCACTTGGTCACCATTTCAAAACGTTTAGCTTTTGAATGCCATTCTTTACGTACGAAAGTGACACCTAGTAAGCATGAAGGTGACTGGCAACGTAGGCCACAAGACGTCATCGTCGTTCTTGGCGCCGACGGCACGACAACACGCAACACCTTTAATCGTCACCTCATTTACACTTGGATTGTGTATCGATAACTTCGTTATATCGACTCGGGCACATCCCTACGCCGCCGCAGGGCTGCGCGGGCGCTCGCAATTTGCCGGCACCGCTCGCTTATTAAATCCTTCCGCCCCGCCCTAATACCCCCATTACGGGCCGTATAATAAACGCACTGTCCTGCATATGTTTGCGGCGACACCGATTTATGAAGGCTTTAATTGATTCAGTCAGGTTTCTTGTCCCTGACATACGTACGATGGTTTTGATATATTCGAATTCAAAATTCAAATATGTATTCTGCAAGTAGGCCTCGAGGGCTCTTAATACGTTTAGGTAACTACATTTGGATAATTATGTGACATGTAGGTAGGTACATGGCAACATTGACTTAATAGACAATTAACTTAACTTATTTATAGATTTTATCTTTATTGCACAAAAGAATCATCACTCACGGGCATTGGGGATGGATCTGTTTGTGTGGCAATTACTACACAAGGTGGCCCATTTTCATTGTCGTTGACTGTATGCTTAGTTATGTATTCTTATACTTCTTACTACGTTGTTCTTACCATCCTTTTTGGTTTTATTAATAATTAATATTATGTTTTATGAACCTCCAGGCCAGGTCTGTTTCTATAACCTCTCAGTTATTGTACATTGTGTACAACATATGTAACAAATTTATTATGACTGTTTGTGTTTCTAAATAAATTAAAAAAAAAAAAGAACAACTAATCGTACAATGGGCAAAGCAGACAAATATCAAAAAAAACTTCAGTTATAAACAGTGGGTATACCTACACAATGAATAACAAAAATTAGACAAATGAATACAAATAAAATACACACAAATATATATGGAGATGGAGATGTAAAAGGTCTCCAAACATCAAACGAAACTCCTATTTGAAATAGACATTTCATTGATGTACCTATAGAGCGCACAAGACTCATGTCACTCATGCAAGCAATCGATCAAAGTTGGTGATGACGAAGTTGAGCAAAGTACTTATATAGTTGAGTATATTATTCGCGTTTGCAACTACCTAATTATATCAAGCCCTGTTCTGATCAGGACCGGTTCAAGCAAGATTCTTGCGACAATATTAGACCTCCCCACGACGCAGGTCCTGGAATACTACGCCACGTCAATGAGCCCCGAGCGAGGTATGAAGACATAGCATAGAGTTACGGCTCGCGCTTAGAGCTGGTTTATGGCGGCGGCGGATCTTTGATGCTGTGCTATGCGCTTAGTGGCGAATTCGCAATAATATTGTTGGCTTGGCCGGCGGCAGCGGGAGCGGTGCGTGGACGCGAAAGGCCGAGCGCCGATCACGTACGGGCTGTAGTTGCCGAGCCCTGTAGGTCCCTTAGGCTTCGTTCACACGGCATTGTCCTGGACTTTTTTAGCAGTGTACATCTTAACTTAACGTATTTCAAAGTGGCACATACAAAATGTAAACAACATTTTACCGTTTAAACGAATACTCACCGGACTTGTCAAGCAAACCGAATACGTGCAGAAAACGTGCAGGACAATGCCGTGTGAACCCAGCCTTAGGCTGCTGTCTGAACGCTAGCGGGCAGTAGGCAATGAGCCGCAGTTGAACGAGTTAAATCTATAAACCGAACCCGCTCGTCGCCCGGCTGCCCGCTGGCGCCCAGACGACGCCCGACCTTATATATAGCGCTATAGGATGCCTCTTAGTTTTGAATATAGGGCCCCCAAAGCCCCGCTAGTAAAGCTGTACTGGGATTAAAACGTGAGGTTAATCCGTCTGTTATAACATAGTATTAGGTAGGTACCTACACTCATTATTATCTTTACTACTACTGCACTAAAGCAAGCAATAATCAAGCCCGCCTCAGATTTAGCTACGGCTATAATATACCGTAATATACCAAAATATATATTATAGCTAAGTGTGCAGTGGACTCTGTCAACTAGTACGCAAAAAAATATATCGTAAGATGCCTTGCTCTAAATATATATTGCGGTATACCTATTATAGGTGTGATGGGCTTCACGAACTAATCCCACACCTTTCCTTACCTAATTATATTTTCAATGTTTCAATTTGATTCAACTACTACTACTATGGTGAGTTCGGGTAAGTGCGCAAGGGGGGGAAAGTGCGCCTCATTCATCATTCAGTCATTTAAATCAATATAAATTCGCTCAAATCCATGCAATGAACTTGTTTTAGTTTGTTGCATGAATGTAAGATGTCGTTATTTGTGAAATATCTGTAGATCTCGATATATTTGATGAAAGGCGCACTAAGCCCGGGGGCACACTTGCCCCCTCTCACTTTACTCCTATCATCCTCAAATCTAAAACCGCTCCGCTCATCACCGAGCGCACAGTAGAGCTAAGATGAGATATCGCGATTGCGCGCGATCCGCTCGCCGTAATAACAGGCTTTGTAGCTGACCTGCGCATTGTATCGCATGTAGGATACCTTCCGCGGTGAACGTAACTAATACTGTAAACGTCCGATTTAAGCTTGCACTAGCATTGCACATATCCATCCCTATACCTACTTTTAAACTAGCAATATTTTCAACTAGCTTCCGCCTGCAACTTCGTCTGTGTGGACCCGGGATAAAAAGTACCCTATATTTTAATCCAGGCTATAAACTATCTTCGTACAAAATTTCATCCACATCGGTAAAGCTGTCTAATATTGAGTAACAAACATCTAAACATCCAAACTTTACGGTTTAAGATTATTTTCATTAAGAATTGTACAATTCACTTTATGAAATAAGCGAAAGAACACGGAAAACAATGAGGGTATTTCAAACAGGGATGCAGACATCCGCATCCGCATCCGCCAAAATAGATGCGGAGTTTTTGCGGATGCGGATGTAGTGTAATTCACGACAGAGATTCAAGAAAAAAGCCCACACGGTGCTTACTGCGCGAGTTTTAAATATTTTCGTCATTAGTAAAAAAACTTCTTGTGGTTTCTGTGAGCAGACGCGTTTTTGATTTGTTCGCAACGATTGTAATTTAGTATCAGTGTTTGATGATTGCGTGATATCATAAAATGGACGTTGTTTATTTACGGTTTTGAGTGTTTGACCACAAAATCCGCATCCGCGGATGTGGGCCCCCAAATATCCGCATCCGCGGATGTCAAAAAATCTCATCCGCGGCATCCTTGATTTCAACATGCGGTATAAAAACAATTCAGTTCTGCCGATACTCTTATAACAACAAAATAAGTCGAGATGTAATGCATAGTCGCTTGCTAGATTTTTATTCACAAATCGATTTGTATACGACTATGAGCTATTGACTAATATAACATGATCCCTAGGCTCGCAGCCCCATATGCGTAATGGGAGATAATGTATGGGAATGACAGATGTTAACGAAAAGTGTTTCGTCGGCATCTGTCATTCCCATACATTTTATTCGTTAGCGTTAGCGCTTGTCGATTGTAACCTTGTCTACGGCCCCTGGCCTGCTACTTCCGCTAAAGACGCACACCTTCAATTCTCCCGATTACGGCTGACACCGCCGGAATTAGTAACTTAGTGACACTATCAACTGGTCCAAGATCCGTTGAAGAAATGTATACCCTCATCTGTTATTAGATAATGACTAATATTACATCTTAGACCGTGGTGACCTCTTCAAACAAGGCAATCTCATAGCAGTCCGGGCTGAGAGTAGGCAAACCCCTATTTTAACCGACTTCTTTTTTTACCATGTTTTTTTTTCAATGTTTGTTACCTCAGAACTCTGTTTTTTTTGTTTGTAAGTATATGCTTCCAGGTTGGTCCCATTTATTTTCAAAAATCCAGTTGGATGATGGGACCCATGAGGAATTGAGGGATCTCCTCAATTATATTAGGCACGCGTGTAGTGATTTTGGTATTTTCTATTAGAACTCGTGTATTTACACCCGGAAATCATAAATTTGGTGGAGTGGAATTGATGATGAAGACCACAGATGACTTATAGAATTCCTCAATTATGTATTGAATAGTACAAAAGTAGGTATATCACAGATTCTGATAAGATTCCGTTGAAATAGCAACTAATGAAGTGCCAAAGGTGATCCTTGTGGATCGACGGAAATCCTCAAATATTATCGGCCCACATACAGCGATTGGGTTTTTTTCTCTAATAATCAACGCATTTGCTTTCGGAAATCAGTTCATGTGGTAAATTGGAATGGAAATGTGGAAATGTTCTCGTGGCTTCGGTCGGTTAACACTTTGTTTTTAAAGTAAATTATTCATATTCCTTGTGTCGTATTCTTCCAGTTTCAATTTCATCCCTAGCACGCTAGGTTTTATCGTCACGTGTTACGGCGAAAATGTACTGAGACGTCACGTAAAACATAACGATAAAACGTATCATAGTCCTAGGTGGGCAGATAGGGGACTAAGTATTTTATAAGCCATATACCACATTGTATGGAATGGAGATAACTGGAAAGTAGTAATAATGAGCACTGTAACCGTACCGCTCTCACTCGAAGAAAAACGATTAAACAATGTAGGTAATTAACTTTAGACCCATCGCCGTTGTTTTAAGGTTGACATTACCACGTTACCCAAATGATTGGGCGAATTTTGGTAGAGACAAAGTTGGTTTTATGGTTTCCTAGACATGTATAAAATGCAGATGTCTTAGACGTTTTGTGTGTTGGTTAATGACAGGTATTCGATCTTAGGAGAATTTGATTTTCCATGAACCTGCTAGTCGTAAAATATGGTCGGTAATTATATTTCTACTTTAAGAGTCTTCTTCGAAAACGTTATTTTCAAGACAATTTTGTTGCATTATAATGCCATGCGCAAGTAATAACAATAATATACAGTTCCCGTCAAACAACTTGAACATGCGGGACGAAGTGGGGGGGCAGCTCGCACGTACAATTCGCCTCTGCGCAGGCAAGGTCATTTGCTCAAGTTGTTTGGCGGGAATTATACCCTACGGCCTCTTTTTATTATTACAAGCTTTATATTAACTTCCACTGTTAGTATAGGACAAACTTGCAAGTTAAATTTGACCCACTTCCCGGTGACCGATTGAGTTGTAATTTTGGGTATAAGTACCTATAGTTTGGATGACAATTCAATATTATGGTACCATCGAGCTGATCTGATGATGGAGACAGAAGGTGGCCATGGGAATTCAGTACTTAACCGACGTAACCCCGTTGAGTTTGGGTTCGTTAGAATCGTCTCAATGAGTAGTTGATGATGGTATACAGAAAAGTACAGTCGGCAATAAAAGTTTGCACCATAAATGACAATTTTGAAAGAAACTTATTGGATTCCACAGCTCGAAAGTTGCAGGGGGAGACAATTTTTGTTAATCTTGGAGCGATTATATCCGAATACATCCAATTAATAAAAAATACATTTGAATTTATTTTAAAAGACCATTCAAATCATTTGGCATTTGTTGACCTACGTTTTGAAAACAAGCTGAGACTTAATGTACGTGTCCTTCTAATTTCTTTTTACGAACGAGCGAGCGAAGCGAACGATGTTCTATGCTTCAGCTAGGGCCGAAAATCGTTTGTCCTTCCGTTTCCCGCTGTCCCGCTGTCCTCCTCTACAGGTCGCATTCCTCAACCGATTCCCATGAAATTCGCTAATTATATGGAATATATTTGTCGAGTCGCTTTTTAAAATATTTTTTTAATGACTTGTTCGCGATTTTTACAGGTCAGAGCCTCAGATGTACAATAGATTGCCAAATGATATTAAAAATATAAAATCCACGCCCCTCTTTAAAAAATCTTTAAAACAATATGTTGTAAAAAATAAGTGTTAGCCCAATAAGCAAATTCATATACCTATCCAAAAAATAAAAATTTAAATAAAATACACTTAAAGAATACAATGTACCATGCGTGATTAAAAAATAAATAAATAAATAATTAAAGAAATAAATAAAACGTTAAATAAAAAATAAAACAATTTTTATATACTTAGTTCAAAAACACATATTTTGAATACTAGGTAAATATCGTTTTGTTACGAAAAGTATTTATATGAAAACGATTAATAAATAAATACAGCACATAACACATTAAACACATTATATTCCAAGGCTCCCTCTAATGTTTAATTTTCAATTTGCGTATTTTGTTTTTATTACAGTTAGATATTATGTTTGCATAGTGTAACCGACTGTAAACTAATGTTGTAAACTAGTATGGTTCAACTGGCCCTTGGTATGCATTCATTACAATGTTGCATTACTTGTACCAGTTGTTATCGTTTAGGCCCTTACCCTTTTTTCTGTTGAAATTATGTTCGATTACTTTGCATGTTACCCTCTCTTAGCTACCTAGATTTAAGTCAATAATGTTTTCTCAGTAAGTGATTTTGTAAATCTTTTGAGAAATAAATATCTTAAACCATAGTAGCAATTTTGAGGAGAGTGCCTGTGACATACGGATATGCGGACAGACAGAGATGACGAAACTATAAGGGTTCCGTTTTTGCTATTTTGGCTACAGTATTCTCAAATGTAAAAAGTCGAAAATGTTAAAAGCCATATGCAATTAGTAATAGAACTCTGCCGGTATAGTTTAACTAAAAATACTTCTAGTCTAGTCTTTCTAGGATATTCAAAGACAACATGTAATAAATAGTTTTATTTCACCTTACGAGCGTGATAATAATACAATAAAAATGTATGATGTATAGGTACTATAGGTATATTGGTGTTGGATTTAACATTGTCGGCCATTTTGTACAATAGGTACTAGTCGATCATATTTAGAGAATAAATCCGTGGGCCTATTGCATAATGGCTTGTAACTTTTATTAATTGCGGAAGTCTCTTTTTGAAGTGAAAACTTCTTTAGCGGCGCTGAGCACTTTTTGGGATGGGGAAAAATTGTTAACTTACTTTTTGCTGCTAGGCGATTCGACTTCATTCAAAACTGAACGCTATTCGTAAGAGTATAAAGCCGTTAAACACTTTTTGCAATAGCATATTCTGCAAATAAATTTATAATTTTAACCAACGCGTCCTTCACCGTTTTGCTATTGAGAAAATTGGAATAGTTCGAATTTGGGCGTTATTCCTAAAGAGATAAAGCTTAGAAAAATATTTACCAACGGCAAAAACAAATTGATATTTTGGTCGCCAACTCGCCACCGCCGTCTGCTGTTCTTGCAAATTCGAATAGTTCGAATTTAGACGTTATTCCTAAATAATTGATAATTGTTTATAAATTTGCGTCAAATTCATTTTTAGGGTTTTTGATCAGGTCATTGACAATGACCTGATCGAAAAACTGTTACAATGTTATTGAGTTTTCACTTCTGCCGGCACTCCCGGAGTGCAACCCGGTCTTTTTTTTTATTAAATGGCGTTGAAAAGAGATTTCCGTTCGTGCCCCAAGTTACAAGTCAATGCAATGGGCCCCAGATTGTATTCATATTAATACAGAATCTTCGTTACACTTTACATTCGCATTATAAAAACTAAGTACTCTCGCTACTTTGTACATGAATAACATATTTTTCGCTGAAGGTCACTTTCACAAAATGTCACGTTCGTCATCACTTTTACAACCGCAGAATGTCACATTCGCATCATATGTGTGACACTCACACCAATATGGCAATTTAACTTAACAAGTTAGTAGTATCTCTTCATTTTGAAAAGTTATTGGTAAATAAAAAAATGAGTGGGATATGAAATGATTTGGCGAAATGAATCATGAAACTTATAAATACACATAAATATTAGGGGACAATCTTATCAAGTAAACTTAGTCTCTAACTAAGCAAAGCTTGTACTATGGGTACTAGATGACGATATACATACTTATATAGAGAAACATAATTAGCCATACGATACATAAATATAGATAAATACTTAAATAGATAGAAAACATCTATGATTCGGGGGAAAATATTCGTGCCCATCACACAATTAAATGCCTTTACCGGGATTCGAACCAACTAAGCTACAGAGATCGTCAATAACATATTGATCAACTTTTCGTTAGACGCGGCTGGCCATAAAACAACTGGGTATTCAATATTTATGATTTTGAATGCCTTAGAATGTGTAACTTGTAGACAATGATCTTTCCAAATGTGACATATTGCGAATGTGACCGACTTCGACCCCGATATTTATACTTAGCACTATACGAATGTGTCATAATACGAAATATATTTTCGAATGCGACAGTGAATGTGGCAGTTTGCGAAAGTGAAACTATACGTATTGTGGCTTACAAACGTAAGGCATTTTTCGAAAATGCCACGATACTGATTGTGGCTTACAAAGGTTATACATTTTGCGAACATGCCACTATACATAGGTATTGTGGGTAACAGAGTCCGTTACGAGGGCATGCCCTGGCTACGCTACCACTGTGCGCCCTGGCGTGAGTGGTTTCCGCGGGCGCCCTTGTGCCTCTTGGCCCTGCCCGCGGGGCTAGAGCCCTCAAGATTTTTGTCTGTGGTCTTTATTCCATTCCACACGACAATGTGGAAGTTAGAAACGTAATTAACGAACGATATCTTAGAATAACACATTATTGTCCTAGCTCTTTGAATGTGACATATTGCGAATGTGACAGTTTGCGAAAGTAACATTTTGTCAAAGTGTCATAAATGACACAATGCGAATAAAACGACCCATAGAGACCAATAGAGTAGGTTACGAGGGTATCATGCCCTGGCTGCGTTTCCACTGCGCCCCCTGGCGGCGCGAGTGGTTCCCGCGGGCGCTCTTGTGTTTCTCCTTCCGGTCGCGGCTCACCACCACCTCCTTCTCCTGGCCCTGACCACGGGGCTTGCCGACTACATCCGTTCTGATAGGGAAAGTAAACTTATGTATTAGCAGTAATCTATAAACAACGATTTTTTTTTTTTTTTTTTAACTTGATATGTATGCTCGTAAGTTCCAATCTTGTTACATTTTTGACGAGGTCTAAATTGCATTACTTTCGTTTTTGTAAAATTAATCTCTAGGTTATGGTCGTTCATCCAACTTACTACTTTAGACATTGTGTCATTAAGTTTTCCCTGAAGACTTACGTTATCCCTACATGAAAACAGTAGTGAACAATCGTCAGCGAACATGACGCAGGGTTCTTTGAATACTTAAACACTTGACAAATATAAATCTGACTAAACTAGAAGTTGGAACAATAAAATTAAGGTAATTTTTCTAATAAGGTCTGTTTTAGCTTGCTTTTCACTTCATTTAAAAACTAAGATTTTTCTCTTCTCTTAACCATTTCAATTCGTTATATTTCTTTTTTTTATAAATAATAAATAAAAATATAATAGGGGACAATCTTACACAAATCGACCTAGTCCCAAACTAAGCAAAGCTTGTACACTATGGGTACTAGACGACGATAAACATACTTATATAGATAAATAAATACTTAAATACAAAGAAAACATGACTCAGGAACAAATATACGTGCTCATCACACAAATAAATGCCCTAACCGGGATTCGAACCCAGGATTTCTTGCTTCGTAGGTAGGGTCACTACCAACTAGGCTACAGAGGTCGTCAAAATGTTCGGTATATGTACTAACTTGTTGGACGGCGGTGGCGGCCTGTGTCCCTTCCCCCTCTTGGCATGGAAGGCGGCCTCGCGGCGCGCGCGCATGTCCTCCGGGTTCTGGCAGAAGTCCAGGCGGTTCCGCGCGCTATACGAAGCGTTGGTGGTCGACGCGTGCGCCGGTTCCGGCTCGTCTTCAGATGACTCCTATGCATTCACAGTTTTATTAGCTGCGGTTTCAATAACAAAGGCTCAAAGACGTCCACAACCCTTATTCATAAAACTTAAAATGCCTCTGGTAAATAAAATCTTGTCCCTTTCTTACCAACACAAATGTCAAAGTGGCAGATAAGGACAAACGAATTTGAACGCCATTTTAGTTAAAACAGGCTTGTAGGACGTTTCTGAATACGGCCGTTAGACCCGGTACGCACTAACGGCCATTCCCAATAATCAATCCACGGACAGTTTTCCTTACCTGCATCCAGCAGTTACATTTTGACAGATTACCCATAGAAAATGTGTCAAAATGTAACTGCTGGTAAGGAAAACTATCCGTGGATTGATTATTGGGAATGGCCGTAAGCGGCTAGCCGCGTGCGGTTGCGGGCAACCGCTTAATGCGTAGAGGTTTTGCGTTTGCGGTTTCATATGTTTTGTCCAACCGCACGGCAAGCCGCTTAGTGCGTACCGGGTCTTAGGGATTATTTCCTAAACGAGTCAACTACTACACCGTCATGATGCGTTGTAGTAGTGGACATTTCCCCCCGCTTTCCTTGGCAAACGGGAACTGGCGCGGACTTAAAGTAGCACTGGCACTCGCTACCAAAGAAATGGAATTACACTTCACTTCACCCAAAAATGTTTTTCATCATCATCATCATCATAAAGGGATAAGAAGACTTCATCATCATGAAGGTCCATACCTCGGGCTCCTCCCTGGCCCGCAGCGCGCGCGGGGTCACGAAGGGTCTCCGCTCGTCCGTGGCGTCCGCGGGCGCGGGCGTCACGCCGTCCGAGTCGTACGTGTCGTCGTACTCGTCGCTGTACATCGCCTCCGAGTCGCACACCAGACTGGAACAAAACTATACAGTTAGACAGAGGCCGATGTCTCAATCTCATCATCGTCATATCCACCGTGGGATACGCCTGCCCGTAACATATTTCGGGAGTTAAAAATTGTAACATTTCCTGGCCTTTACATACTAGAGGTTGCAAAAGTTGTTCGTAGGAACCTGAATCAATTTAAGCAACGTAGCCATAACAGTCGTAATAGAAATGACCTACTCCCAAATAGACACAGATTGAAAAAATCTGAGCAGTGTATATGGTACATAGGTCCCAAAATATATAACAAGTTGCCAAAGGACATTAAGAAGCCTGACATGTCAGAAAACATATTTATAAGTAAGTTAAAAGAACATTTAATAAATAAAGCTTTTTACTCCGTAGATGAATTCCTGAACCAAAATAATTAAGTTTATATAAGTACATATTTAATAAGACATTAGAGATAAAGTGAAATATGTTATACTTATCTGTGACATGTAAATGACATGTAAATGACTTGTAACTTATGTTATCAATAAAGAATTGAATTGAATTGAATTGAAAGATGTCCACAGAAGTTAGAGGGTTTGGTCACTTTTCAGTACTTTAAAGGACAATTTCTCCCAACAGGTTGAATTTGGGCAGCTAAAAAAAATAAGTGTCTGTTATTTTAGACTACTCTATAAAATATATAGAAATAATTCAAATCCGAGCCGGACAGGACCTTTCCTTGTAAGTCTAGGATACTTACTTATACTTGCTATAGATGTCACCCAGCTGTTTGATAGAACTTTTGTCATCCAGCAACTCCTTGAAGTTCTTGTGCTTGTCGCGTCTCTTGCCCACGTGTATCCTGCTGACGTCCACGTCATCCCGTGTCATGATGTCGAACTGGTCACCGTCGAACACGTTGAGGCGTTCGACGCCGGTTTCTAGGAACTTCTCGTCTAGAGCGTCTTTCGGTATGATTGGGAGCGACTGGTCAATGCCTGTAAATGTAAATAAGTTTCTGTCAAAAAATTCGTTTTTGTACAAGCTTTTATTGCCGACTGTACTTTTCTGTATACCATCATCAACTACTCATTGAGACGATTCTAACGAGCCCAAACTCAACGGGGTTACGTCGGTTAAGTACTGAATTCCCATGGCCACCTTCTGTCTCCATCATCAGATCAGCTGGATGGTATCATAATATTGAATTGTCATCCAAACTATTCCCAAAATTTCAGCTCAATCGGTCACCGGGAAGTGGGTCAAATTTAACTCGCAAGATTTGTCCCATACATACATACTAACAGGGCAAGTTAAATAAAAGCTTGTAATAAAACTTGGTCAGTGGGCTGTTTTGGCCTAGTGGTTCAGGCATGCGGCTGTCAAGAGGCGGACGTGGGCTAGAATCCCGGCTCGTACCAATGAGTTTTCCGGAACTTAGGTACGGAATTTAACGTTAGCGTTTCGGTGAAGGAAAACATCGTGAGGAAACCGGTCTAATGCCAATAAGGTCTAGTTTTCCCTCTGGGTTGGAAGGTCAGATGGCAGTCGCTTTCGTAAAACTAGTGCCTGTGCCAAATCTTGGGATTAGGTGTCAAAGCGGGCGCCAGGCTCATTTAGGGCACAACCGGGATTAACGCTCGGAGGATGATGGTCCGTGGGCTGTTTTGCGAAGTCAGTTACAATTTTAACTCTAAACTGGCGACACTGTAGTGTTTGACCAATAACGCCATTTCACTCGTTTAGACTCGTAAAATTGTAACTTGCAGCTTCGATAAACGGGCCACATTTTTTTATATGTGAGAATGCTCGTTTTGGCAGGGTAAATCGCCAATAACTGGCCACCCTTCAATTACTGGCTCATACTAAACTGTTTCCCTACAAACTGAATTGAATTTAGTATAACGTGGGCAGTTATTGAGAGGTGCCCAGTAATTAACACCTTATACTAAATATGAATTGTATTATAGGTGAATAGAGTTCATTTTTAGTATGAGGTGGCTAGTTATTGGCGATTAACCATATATTAAGAGATTTGTGGCCTTTTATACTACGACGGTGGCAAACAAGCGCTCCTGATGGTAATCAGACACCGTAGCCTATGGTCACTTGCAACTTGAGAAGACTCACAAACTCATTATCATTCCTTTATTCATTTCAAGATTGTTTGTGTCGAAAGCAGGAGACAAATGCCGGTCCAGGTCTTCAGACCCCTAGCACACTAAGTTTTATGTCGGACATAAAGCATTCGTCTCTCTCGCACTCGCATATTTGCCAGAAAGGGACGAATGCTTTATGTCCGACATAAAACTTAGTGTGCTAGGGGGTCAGGAACACAACACCACATACCTACTGAGCATGTAGTGGTGTGGATATACAGGGTGTATCAAAAATGAGGTGTGAACCAAGCAAGGGCATATTCGGTGACGCATTGCGATTCCAAATATGAATTTGTTTGTTTTTTTAATATTTCTGTTGACATTGATATCTTTGTTTTTGTTGACATTGCTTGTGTATGACAACATTCCCCCATGAGGGTGAAGGGTGGGAGGGTTTATTTAATTTTAAACCGCCGCGCGCACCGCTGTGTTATGACAGTTTTTTCGTTTTTGATGTCATACACAAGCAGTGTCAACAAAAACTGTAATGTAAACAAAAATAACCATTTCAATGTAAACAAAAACAAATCAAGAATTCAAAAAATAAACCAATGCATTTTTGGAATCGCAATGCGCTACCGAACATGCCCTTGATCGGTTCACACCCCATTTTTGATACACCCTGTATATGCTAAATCTAAACTCACCTCTTAATGACGAATCCAAAGTATCCTCCAATATACTATTTATAACTCGCTCAGAATTAAAACCATAATGCTCTAGACATCTCAAAATAAAACCATCCCCCAAATGCGGCAGGATATCCCTGACTTCACTGATCAACGACTCTTGTTGAATGTCTATGGGTATTTCGTAGTCTGTTGACGGTCCGGGTTGGATGTGGTCTATGCTTTCAGTGTGACCGTTTGTGAGAGGGGCTGTCTCCGGTATTGGCTCGTCGAGGTTGGAGTATATCGCTTGGAGGATGAAGTCGGTTTTTACTGGGTCACTGTGTTGGTATAGGAAATTTAGAGGGTGAATTATTAGCAAAAGGCGATTTTGTCAGTGACTTGGCATGGTGAGTTGGCTTGGCATGGCTACTGAAAAACTATAAGTACATTTATCTCTACATAAACGAACGCTTCTCTTTAACCCCCGACGCAAAGAGGTGTTATAAGTTCAACATGTCAGTGTATCTGTCTGTGGTATCGTAGCTCCCAAACGGATGGACCGATTTGAATGCGGTTTTTTTTGTTTCATAGATAATTTTATCCCGAGTGTTCTAAGCCATGTTTCATGAAAATCTGTTCAGCCGTTTTTGAGATATTGGACTTTACCTATGTAACCACATATTTTTAGGATGTCAACAATATGATCACTCAATATTATTAAAATCAGCTGTCAATCCTTAAAGTTCCTTTTCCTCTATCTATTCGTTCATTCCTTTATATTAATGAAGTCCTTGTATATATATATTTAAAGCCTTCTATTCATTTGTATTTGATCTTTAAATAATATCAAACTTCAATATACATTACTACATTAGTATACCCTTTCCTGATCTTTCCCTCATTTTAGAAATTTCCTCGTTTTTTGCCTGAATACGCCAAGACGCCATGCCATTTAACCAAAAATTATACGAATCGGTTTTGGGATAAATGATCATGATGATGTGATCCTGTTATCCTTCATAATGAACATAGGGTTCACAGCAGAGTTTCCAGCCGAGACCAGTTGAGCCAGCCTCTATCTCAACAAATCGTCTGTTTGTTTACCACTTTTGCCTAAATAGGGGTGTAGACACTAAATAAAATAATCAGTAATGTCATATTGTCGCGAAAAAGGATTTAAAATGTAGTTGAATGGAGAAAAATACAATGCAAAAGGTTAAATAATCACGAAGTTATTAGTGTCCAAAGTTTTAAGAAGGGGTATGATCTGTCCCTTTTTCGCAAAACGCAACTTCATATGAAACGATGACGCTCGTAGTTAGTGACGTCACTAATAGACGGCAGCCCCATCGGTTTGGCGCCGCCGTCGACGCGGCCCCCCGGCAGCATCGCGTAACGTGACGTCACACACTGTTTTCTTTTTTTTCTCTCTAACAAGCAATATTAAAACGGTTGTAGCTCCGTAATTCTTTGACATATCTGAATGGGATTTTCGTCACTAGGCATATTTTTTTGCCCTCTTTCTTTTGGAGTAATAATAATTTTCGAGTTTACACCCGTATCGTATATAAGGATACATGTCCGGGTACGCGACCCTAAGCATCTCCAAGTCCTCGTGGACGGGGTAGCACGCGTGGTAGTCCCCGATCAGCAGCCGCTCCGAGAGTCCGTCCAGCATCACGGCCAGGTAGTCTTCCACGTGCGAAATTACGGAGCCTCTGAAACGGATAATCAATCAATCAATCATTTATTTCTTAGAATATGGTACAATGTTGGTTAGTAAAGGGTGTTAGGTCAGCATATTCTGCCGTCATGCATCGGCAGAATATGCGCGAATCGTTTAAGGTCGAATCACTACATAGTATAAAACAAAGTAGCTTTGATCTTTAAAACGACTAAACGGATTTTGGTGCGGTTTTTTTAATAGATGGAAAAGGTTTATATGCATAATATAGCAGAGAAAAACTCATAATTTTAGAGGTTTCTAATGTGATGTCGTAAATAAATACATTTTTTTGCGCTTACATTGCAAACGCTGGCTGAACCTACGATCTTTAAAACTATGCAACGGATTTTGATGCGGTTTTTTTAATAGATAGAGTGATTCAAGAAGAAGGTTTATATGCATAATGCATGCAGAATATAGCAGAGAAACACTGATAATTTCAGAGGTTTCTAATGTGATGTCGTAAATAAACACATTTTTTTGAGCTTACATTGCAAACGCTGGCTGAACCCTACGAGATATATCAAAATAATGTATTACAGTATTGTAGACCTTAAAAAGGTTTACAAAAAAGTCCGCGACGGTATATGTCTATCTCTTAGGGATAAACCACAATAACCATTTTTTATACTTTACTTTTTACGAGAAATAATGGCTTATTTACGAAGCGATTTTAAGCAATACAGCATTAATCCTTATCCAATGAAGTACCTTAAATACATTGTGCATTTAATATATATCAATATGGGCCTTTACAGCATGTACATAATTTAATAGTACATTACTATAGAGGCCGGGAAACGAAGGGTTGCAGGCCAAGTAGATATAGACGGCCGAGCGTAGCGAGGCCGGATAGGGATACGCAGCCGGCAACCCCGTTTCTCGCCGAGATTTGTATAGTGCTTTTCTCAAACTTGCAATGAAAAAAAAAAAAAGACTGGGATGTTGGGTTTACTCCGGGAGTGCCGGCAGAAGTGAAAACTCAATAACATTGTAACAGTTTTTCGATCAGGTCACGTGACATCTTACGGTGACACCCTAAAAATGAATTTGACGCAAATTTATAAACAATTATCAATTATTTAGGCGGACGGGCCGCGGGCGCGTTGGGTGCGACGGGCCGCCGGCTCCGGGAGGCGGCAAACACAATACCAATTTGTTTTTCCATTGCCAAATATTTTTCAAAGCTTTATCTCTTTAGGAATAACGTCTAAATTCGAACTATTCGAATTTGCACAGCAGACGGCGGTGGCGACCAAAATATCAAATTGTTTTTGCCGTTGGTAAATATTTTTCTAAGCTTTATCTAAAGAGATAAAGCTTACAATAGGAATAACGCCCAAGTTCGAACTATTCGAAATTTCTCAATAGCAAAACGGTGAAGGACGCGTTGGTATTATTACAAATTGATTTGCAGAATATGCTATTGCAAAAAGTGTTTAACGGCTTTAAACTCTTACGAATAGCGTTCAGTTTTGAATGAAGTCGAATCGGCTAGCAGCAAAATATAAAAGTTTGTGACCTCCTTCACATCTGACGTTACTAAAATCTGTCGCGTATTTAACAATTTTTCCCCATCCCAAAAAGTGCTCAGCGCCGCTAAAGAAGTTTTCACTTCAAAAAAAAAAGTAGTTAGTCAATTTGTTTTATTCTGAAGTGCACCGCCTGCACCGCCGCCGCGCCGCCAGCTGGCCCGCGCCCCGCGCCGCGCCGGCCCGTTTAAAAACAAAAGAAGGTTGCTTTACAGGCCTAGGTGTGTAAGGTGTAAGCTGTATGAAATTCCTTTACATATCTTCTTCACTCATCGCACCGGATACGTAGTATTTCCGAACCTAATTTGAAGTAAGTCACGTCAATATATCATTGCAAGTTTGAGAAAATGAATATTTTCGAAGATATTACAGATTTAAAATGCAGGGACATAGCGGTAGTTTTATATAAACTATAGGGATAGGGCTGCGGGGTAGCGAAATACGATGATTTCAATCCAATGCCATAAAACTCGCATGCGAGTTGTTGCACCATGTAATAGTACATTACGTACGTGAATTCGTGAATGGCCCAGATCGCAGGTGTTTGAGGCCCGAACCGAAGGTGAGGGCCATAAATATGCGATCTGGGGCTTTACGAATTACCGCCCGTGGTGAGTACACAATTTTACGTCTTCATCTGGCCACAATACGAGGTAAACCGTACGCGCAGCGTGCGGTATAACTCGCATTATGGCCAGGTGTGACGTAAATGGCCTTTAAGGGTTCGAGGAGATTTTAATTTTATTCCGTTATCTTTTCCATAATAGCTTGTATGTTGGTAACGGAACGGAAACCCAAAAATTGAATTTAACATTTTGGTCACTTTTTCCTTCTATTAGTTTCGAAAGTGTTTTGAAATAATAGTTGTGGGTACAACTTTCCGTAAACTGGCCCACCTAGTTATTACCTGTCACTTTATTTATTTATTTAAACTTTATTGCACAAAAGAAAAAGTTATCGTACAAAAGGCGGTCTTTATTTTTATTAATAGAGCTTAGTTACGTTTTATGAATTACTGGGCACATGTAATATTTATCCTACTTTAACGCTGACTATTGTTACATTACAAGTTATTAGCATCTCCTATTTCAAAACGGCAGTGGATAGCATCCCGCCAAAAATGCATGCCAATATCTGAGCTATAACCGCGAAAATCGAATGTCAAAACTCGGATATCTCCGTTTCTATCGCTTTATGGTTTATGGTACTCCAGCGACAGAAATAAACGAACTTCAAGTTTCGATGTTCGTAGTAGCGCCGCAGTTATTTAGATGCCTATCAACAAGCGTGTATAGTCAGCGTCATATAGTTAGCTGTTGAACTAGTAGCCAAAGTATTTCGTAACACACCCTTATTCAAACAGTAATGAAGACGTGTACCGAAATATTTGGCTACCTTGGCTGCTACTAACTATCCCAAGTAGCACACAAATAGCTCGTATATAATATCTATTTATACTTGAGTGAAATATATAGCCATGACTAAGTTCTATATAAATGAATAAAATAAATAAATAAATCAATATTAGGGAACAATCTTACACAAATCGACCTAGTCCCATAGTAAGCTCAGTAAGGCTTGTGTTATGGGTACTATACGACGATATATATAATAAATATAAATACTTAAATACATAGAAAAACTTCCATGACTCAGAAAAAAATATTCATGCTCATCACACAAATATTTGCCCTTACCGGGATTCGAAGCCAGGACCTTCAGCTTCGTAGGCAGCGTCACTACCCACTAGGCTAACCGGCCGTCAAAATAAATAGGTGGAAAGAACCCTTAGGCAACCAATATAGAACCACGGCTAAGATAATTTTACGGCCCTTCTAGGCCTTAAAGTTGCAATCACTTTAGGTTCCAAAAGGGCCGTAAAATTATATCTTTAGCCACTATTGGTGATACTACTCATTTGGAATTAAAAGTTCCAAATAAGGGTATGTTCCCACTTATATGTTTGACGACCGGTTAGTCTAGTGGGTAGTGACGCTGCCTACGAAGCTGAAGGTCCTGGGTTCGAATCCCGGTAAGGGCAAATATTTGTGTGATGAGCATGAATATTTGTTTCTGAGCCATGGTTGTTTTCTATGTATTTAAGTATTTCTATCTATTAAATATATCGTCGTCTAGTACCCATAACACAAGCCTTATTGAGCTTACTATGGGACTAGGTCGATTTGTGTAAGATTGTCCCCTAATATATATATATATATGTATGTAAAAGTTGCTTATAAGTGACTTTAGGGCCTTATATAGCACTATTGCTCCTTATTCAGTGACAATTTAAACCTGCATGCAACGTTAAGTAGCAAAATCGACCAACCATGAGTAATAAAGTAGAAACAAAAAACGTTCCTAAGCGACAGGATGAACTCATATACAATTTTGAGTTGTGTTAAACACTATAAGTTTTATCAAACACTGTTAAACCACTCATTTAGAATATAAATCTAAAAGGTAAGCTGCAAAATTCACTAATGTGCTGCTTGGGATATGACGCTGACTGTACATACATACATACATACTCACTCTCCATTCAATATGGCGTTCTTGTACACAGCCAGTATCTCCCTGAATATGTCTATGAGCTCCGCTCTGGCCGCGTCTATGTGTGTTTCGACCTCAGTGTAGGCGACTGATGTCTCGTCCCCCACCTCTTTTAGCTTCTCGTAGAGGTTCGGTATCCCATATTCGTAGAGCTGCACTATACTGGAACAAATATCTGTCGATGTAGGTATTATTCGTAGTAAGCGTGCATTCGACCATCTGTTTTAGTCGGATGGTCTGGTGCTAAAGTAATAGTAAGTGTCTATCAGTACAGATATTCCACGAATATCCTCAGCGTCATCGCCATGTCCAGCAAGTGTACGACCAGGTCCTTCAATATCCTGAACGTGGGCGCTCCCTGCTCCTTGCTGTTGGGCGGGCGCCTGATCTCGCCGAAGCCTTGTACTTCGATATTAGAATAACCAGTTCTTCAATATACTTAGTATTGAGAGAAGAATTAATTACTTACCAACATTACGGTCGGCAACGCTCATTTGTCACTGGAGTTGCAAACGTCTACAGGCTCCGGTGACAGCTTACCATGATACGGACTGACGACGTGATATAAAAATACACCACTAAGAAAAAATATAATTCACTCACCTATTAACAAAATTACTCTTTCTCAACATCCCAACGGCCTTAGGGTACGCTTCCACGAATATTCTCAGCGTCATCGCCATGTCCAGCAAGTGTACGACCAGGTCCTTCAATATCCTGAACGTGAACGCTCCCTGCTCTTTCCTGTTGGGCGGGCGCCTGATCTCGCCGAAGCCTTCGAAAGTCTTGGGCAAATTCGGCGGTTCTATGGCGTCATAGTCTTTGTTTACTTGGAGGATTATGTATTTGAAGGCCTGAGGAAGAAGTCGTAGAATTATAACCAACAGACTCATCCTACTAATTGTACTGGTAGGGGTCGGGTTGCATAAAGTTTAAAGTCATATTTTTGATAGGCATACGTGGATTTGTCATACTCATCATACTGTAAATAGGCATACATTTATGCGCATAACGTTTTTAATCATAATGTTTAAGAACATATTGTGTAATGCGCATAAATTTGATGCGCATAAAATTATTTAAGCATACTTTATAATGGACATAAATTGGTTGCTCATAAAACAATCTATGCTGTATAAACGCATAAACTGCAAAACGCATAAGCCTATGTTTTTCATAGTAGTAAATGAAGATCTCGAATCAGAAGCAAGTAAGTTACAAGTTCTCTTTATGTTGGGTCACAGTATAGCAAAGGGCGGTCAATATAAAAGTTTACAAACAAGGTTTAATAACTAGTTTTCCCGCTCTTTTATAAAAAAAATAACCTGGAAGACAAAAGCGGGACCTCCCGCTTTCGTCTTCTAACCTATCCGCGATCCGAGTCGGTTTTGCCACTAAGTTCCTGTTCCCTACTGCCTACGTGAAAACTTGAACTTCATACACCACTATAGGTAGCGGCACGTAAGTCTAGCGCTGACCTTCATGCGCAGAAATCGAAAATAAGGTATTTCGGGGGAGTGAAGGGGACGCGCGGGGTCGTGCGTAAGCGCTTATTGGCTCTCCAGTCAAGTCCAGTCGTACTCTATCCCGCGCACCAATACGACGCCCCGCTCACATCTGGTGTACAGTTGCGTTTCCCGTCCTCGATTCGTTCACCGCTAGACTTACGTGCCGCTACCTATACCTTGGCATTGGTTGATCTCAGAGAAAAGTTTATTTCACGCCCACACTTTGTATGGCTTGATAAATGTGCATATACAATTATTACTGAAAATAATTATAATTATCAATATTATGAATAAATAAATGTATGACATTCTACATTATGGTTAAACCAATTATGACTCCATATGATTATGACAAGGAACAATTATGCCATAGTAAAATGTATGCCAATAAAAAAAAGAATGTGCATCAACTTTATGCGTAATGTTGTATGACAATCGATATTATGACAATAGTTGTTATGCGACTAGACTGCCACCCTAATTCTACTACTATTGTAAATGCGAAAGTTTGGATGTTTAGATGTTTGTTACTCACGCCTAAACGGCTCAACCGATTTGGATGAAATTTTGCACAAAGATAATTTATAGCCTAGATTACTACGAAGTCGCGGGCGGAAGCGAGTAACTGGGCATTTTTAATTAGTCGTGTACCCAATTAGCGTGAGTTGTTAAATAAAAAAATATTCGGTGTCAGTTTTAAGACGACAATTAAGCATTCGGTTTGTATAAAAACTAACTTTCTCTCTTTAATTTATGAATGATATGCCTATACACGTTAATTAAATGTGAAAAAAGTTAATTTTCACATGATTTTTTTAATTTTCGTCACAAAACTGTCACAGACTTAATTTTTGTTTAACAACTAACGCTAATTGGGTATACAAATTATTGAAAATGCCCATCTACACAAATAAAAAATCCCCGACACATCACACAATAGCTAAGAACCATCTCGACCGACCAGACTTAAAAACCGCACTCAAATTGGTTCATCCGGTTGGGATAGTAGGGGAGCCCAACGGGGTATTATGGGATTTACTCGAGCACGGAAGATTATCATATACCCATATACACTGCCTTGTACCCTGTTTGAACCTACACCATTTATTAAGCCTCTATATATGAATTAGTATTACCTATTATTTTTATTTAATTTTTACTTTACGTTTTAAAACTAACATAAATTTAAGTTATCCCACCATTTTACTAACCACATAGGGATGTACCAAGATGATCCGATATAAAGATTATTATTATTATTTGTCATCAAAAAAGCCGGGTCTATTTAACGTCCCCCGTAAATATCTGACGCGCTCGAGTATTTTTTTCCTCATTCATAATTGCATCCTTTCGCATGGCACCCCCACCATCCAAACCATCAGATTAACATACTTTCATTATCAGAGACACGTAGTTGGGGTGTATACAGTATCAAAATCTGACGCGCTCGAGGGACTGTTTGTTGAGACTGTTTTCCATTGCAAGCCCACGTGTGGCACATTAATCAATAGGCCTTTCAATATAAACATGAGGTTTCTCAGCAATTTTTTTGATTAAGTGATAGAGTCGGAGATAATCGCCCCGAAAGTCACTATAATTGTGCCCCCCCCCCCCCCCCCCACTCTAATTTTTGAACCGTGTATTTTAAAAATATGAAAAAAATCATGGACATAAGGCCTATTAAATTAGCGAAAATTGTTTTGAACAAGATCTGTTCAAAGGTTTCCGAGATATTTCTAAAAAACTGCCTTCCCTAAAGAAAAGGACAGTGCCATAAGATTTCAATAACAATACGACCTTTTTAATAGGCACGGAACCCTTCGTTGTGCGTGGTCCGACACGCACTTAGCTGCTTTTTTCTACCTGTAGACACTGGTGGTAGTTTATCGACATTCATAGGTAATAAATATGCATACATAAATTATAGAATAAATAAGTTTGGCTTTGATTACCTCGTTAACGAACGCCACCGCGGCCGCCGCATCGCCCTCGTACCGCGGCTGCAGTGTGAACACGCTCTCTAGCACTCTCGACACGTGCCTAGTGTTGTCAACGCCGTACACCAGACACGTGTCCCACAGTATAGGTATTGTGAACACGAAGTGGTCGTATACTAGCTCCGCCATATGCTCCTTGCTTATCCACTGGGACTGGAAAATAATTAGAAATGGTTTTGTATGAGCCAATAGATTCATGTGAGATATATTATGAAATGTTAGAAATATTTAATCAGTTATGTATTAAGTTTTCTCACTGTAGGTACTGTTGACCGTATTAATTTACGTTAATCAAACCTACTTGAAAACGTAATTAGAGACCACAAAAATAACCTTAAGTTTGCCATTAAAATGAAAAAATAACCGACACTGGCTAACTTACACTCTTCCAAATGATGGACGTAGCTAAAGACTGGCTATGTCCATCATGTGGATTAAAATGAAAAAATTACCGATACTGGCTAACTTACACTTTTCCAAATGATGGACATAGCCAGTTTTTAGCTATTAGTTCGTCTTTATCTATCACATTGACATTTGTACTGATGAGAAAGGGATAAAACACATTTTAGATAACATAAGTTTGTTAAGTTTTAAAGAAAAGTGTGTAAATCCTTACATTTTTATTTTAACTTTATTGCACAATACAAGAAAAAATACAGGAGTGTAGGCTCGAAAATTATTATTACTCCAAAAGAAAGAAGGCAAAAAAATACGCCTAGTGACGAAAGTCCCATTCAGATATCTCAAAGAATTACGAACCTACAACCGTTTTAATATTGCTTGTTAGAGAGACAAAACGCAAACAGTGTGTGACGTCACGATACGCGAGGCTGCCGCGTCACGCGTCGCGCGCGCGGCAGGCCGCGTCGACGGCGCCGCCGAACACGATGGGGCGTGGCACGTTGCCGTCTATTAGTGACGTCACAATCTACAAGCTTCATCGTTTCATATGAAGTTGCGTTTTCTTAAAACTTTGGACACTTATAACTTCGTGATTATTTAAGCTTTTGCGTTGACTTTTTCTCCATTTGACTACATTTTTAATCCTTTTTCGAGAAAATATGACATTATTGATTATTTTATTTAGTGTCTACACCCGTATTGGCGGATCTCTACTATTCAACCACTGGGCAAAATGGAAACGCTTAGTGCAAGGATATAAAATGGTAGGATAATTCAAATTTTGAATGTGTCATTTTCAAATCTCCTTAATATCCCCCCAGAGCAGTTCACAAAGTGATAATAAAGCTCTATGGGAAATAAAGGCACTCAATCCTGATTCATTATATCCAAATATGGATAAAAGAAAAAAAAAAATCAACATATCCATTGGTTGTAGACTAGCAACTTAGAAAAGTTGAAAAGCTCCCGACATTTTCATTTCAAAGTCCAATATCTCAAAAACTGCTGAACAGATTTTCATGAAACATGGCTAAAAACACTCGGGATAAAACTATCTATGACACAAAAAAACCGCATTCAAATCGGTCCATCCGTTTGGGAGCTACGATACACAGACAGATACACAGACAGACGTGTTAAACTTATAACACCCCTCTGCGTCGGGGGTTGAAAAATAGTATAGAGAACTTACCTTAGTTTCCTTATTAGTAATTAGCCTGCTAAACACAACGAGCACAAGTCTTCTTATTTCCGCGTACAGTCTCTGCACATCCCTGTTTTCGTGTGGAGGCATGTACGGAGGGCTGGCCTCTTGCAGGAAGGACACTAAGGAGTCCATGCACTGGGGGTGGTATAACACTGTGCTCCAGAACCTGAAAATGAACATTTTTAGTGCCAGGAACCTGCTGCTAGCTGGGTGTTCTGTTACAACTTTCAGATAAATTGAATAATGAATAATTTATTGAAAAAACCTTATTGCTAATGTTGCATTGTGCTTGCACTTTCACATGTTAGGGGAATTAATTCAATGCACCTGAACTGGGATTATCCTGTATCTCAGGCAAAGAGATATTATACCAAAAGGAAAACAATTTTACAAATTAAAATCATACACATCAAAGACATAAATAACGAATTATCTTACAACATAAATAATGTGTGCATATTAATCTAAGAATATTTATTTCATCATATTTCATTTACGTACGGAATCGCAGTGTCAGCAAATAAATCAATCTTACACACATCGACCTAGTCCCAAACTAAGCATAGCCTGTACTATGGGTAGATGACGATAAACATACTTATGTAGATAAATAAATACTTAAATACATAGAAAACATCCATGACTCAGGAACAAATATTCGTGCTCATCACACAAATAAATGCCCTTACCGGGATTCGAACCCGGGACCTCTTGCTTCGTAGGCAGGGTCACTAACAACTAGGCTAAAGCTGTCGTCAAAATAAAATAAATAATTCATATAAACCTTGTCCTAATGCGGGTCATCAACAGATTATCATCAGCTGGTTAGTTAACAAGTAAATGAGTCAAATCAATATGACAGTCTGATCAATGTTGAGTCACGCAAAGTAACCCCGACTCACGATCCATCATGATTTGTGCAAGTTACAGGTGCTTTCACTACAAATGGGTATGAAAGAAGTAAAATTATAAATGCAAAATTCACACAACATGTTTGCACAGATCAAAATGATATCTAAATGAGATTATTTTCCTGCATGAGATCTCCTGTAAATCACGTCTGTTTCTTTTTTTTATCTGTACTGTTTTGTTGACAAGAAGTTTGAACCAAGAAAACTGGCACTTTCATGTGGGAAGCTGATGAGCTGATAGGTGGGCGTAAACTCGTTAATCCGTTAATCGTTATTTAACGAAGTTAACATTTTGAGTAACGCATTAACTTTTAAGTTAACGGACACTTTAACTTATTTAAAAAAATAGTTTATTTCACAAAAACAAATATTACATTAAATCGAGGGTGTCCGTCAGTGACCAAACTCGGCTGAGCCTGTATCTTGGCCTACTGCGAGTGTGGTTAACACATCCTTACTTGAATTACAGTATGATTTCGAGTAAATAAGAAGAAAATAATAATAATAGCAAAATGAGTATTCATTACATCTAGCATATCTACAATTATCATTATGTAGTGCCATGTACGGATGGATGGAGGTATAATAAAATACGATAGATGATTACATGTTTACTGGTCAAACACGTCTTACAGACTAACTCATTATAGCATGATACATGACTTATATCTAGACACACACCACACGCCCCCTCTGCGTGAGAAAAAAAATATATATATAGCTTTTTTTTTTCAGTAATAATACTTTAAAGGAAAACACTATTTAGACACTTTACTTTTAACGTTAACTTCCGTTAACTATCCATGAGTCCGTTAATCGTTAATCAAGTACTATGCGTTTAGCGCCACACCACCAAAAACACGTTCCGGCAAGTACTTTCGGGTCGGTCGGCAGTCATCACACGCAGGTGCAGGTTAAGCTTAGGGCTTAGATTAGTTGCAGAAAACAAAGAAATGTGTCGTGTGTCTCGAGTTAAACGAAACTGTGTTGTACGCGCGTGTGTTACTGATAAAACTGCGAATTAAGCGGTTTGATACCATGATTCATCCGTGACTACTGCTGGTGATGTAGCAATAGTTTTGAGGGTTTTGATTATTGTGATATAAATACCTAGCAATTCCTTTTTTTTTTTTTTACTTGCCGTGTTAGCCAGTGTGGGTCAAATCTTGCAGGTTAAACTTGACCAGCACGGCTAGCACGCGGCGGCGCGCGGGCTCTCTCGATTTTTCTCGCACTATCCGTCTCTCACTTATTAGACCACTTAGAACAAGAGGTATAGTGCGAAAAAAATCTAGAGTATGTCGCGGCCGTCGTGTGCTAGACGTGCTGCTTCCTTGAGTCCAATCGAGTTCAAATTTTATAAATTATGTAAGGTGGATGACAATGCAATAACAACATTCAGATTCAGATGTACTCTATGAGTAAATGATTCCATGGATTAACCTACAACTCAACATAATACTATGGTCTAGGTGAGATTAACTTACGCAACCTGGCAACCGCACTTTTAACACGAGTTATCGGTTAACGATTAACGTTAACATGCGTTAAATCTTCAGAAATGTAACGCATTAACGATTAACGATGTTAACGTTTCTATGTAAACGGATTAGCGGTTAACGCAGTTCACCATTTGATTAACGGTGCCCAGCTCTGCTAATCAGGTACTTGGTTGTCTCAGCAACTTCACCTCAATTAAGTATTGTTCTTACTGTGAATTATAGTAGCATAGTATAATCATATATCTTATAGAGTTGAAGGAAAAGACCGAGAATAGAACAGAATGGAAATTACTCCACCGACAATAGCCAAGCTCTTAAATAAATGATGATGAGTATAAACATAACATTCTTATATATATTTGCATGTCCTTGTGACCAAACATGTAGCGCTATTGTATTTATTATTGGACCACCTATTCGTACCATCCATGTTCAAGCGAATAAATGACTGAATAAATTTATACTAAATGAATGAAGTACCTGTGATGTTCTAAACTGAGTAGCCACTTCAGATCTTCCAGGTACCCTTCCATCCGAGCCTTCCATGCGTCCACAGCCCCCGGCACCAGGCTGCTGCCCGATGGAGGGCTCTCATACACTGTCATCTCTCTACACTCAACCCAATATGGGTCCTGAAAGAAAAAAATATACATAGGCTGTGATTCTGACCTTTCTTTTAACCCCTGATGCAAAAAAAGTGATAAGTTTAATGTGTGTCTGTCTGTGGTATTGTAGCTTGCAAACAGATGAATGGCTTTGAGTTTTCTTACCAAGAGGTGGGAAATACTTGTTTGCCACAATTTTTTATTTTTATACAGGTAATACATACATAATGGAAAGCATATTAATATACATTTTTATAATAGCGTTTTGTTGCTTATTTCATTTTAAAACATTATTCTAAGATGCATTATTCAAGAATCCAACAAACTTTCCACCTGGAAGTAGTTATATTTAAATGAAGCATGCATTGTCTTATTTTGTATGATTTTTCTTGAATATTATAGTGCAAATGTAAATGAACCAAAATAAAGATAAATACATTTATTAGTATTTGTACTGACTTTTCAGAAGCTAGATACTAAATACTTTGTTTGATGTCTGACATTTTGTTGGAATTTGTCTCTGGGTAAATAAATCTTTTAATAATCCATTCGTGTCGATTTAAAACAATCCCTTCGGTCGTGTTTTAATTTATCACCACTCATTGCGAATTTCCTATTTTCGGCACTTGTACTGCCTCGGCTTGTACTTGTCTTGGCATAACTATTCTTCAACTAATCATTTCTTAACTAAACATTTCAGCGGAGACTATGCACGCGGCAGGTTTTTTATCATTTTTTTTTAATAAATCTTTGTTTTTCAATCATGTCAGCCCCTCATACAAGATACGGTGAATTGGATTGTAATCATTTATGTACCAAATGATTCACGTTTACTGCACAATTTGAAAAAGACTCCCAAAGTAAACTCAATTATTTTAGGTTTAGAAACAGAAAATGAAAATTTGAACATTGTTAGTTAGTTAGAAATTATTATTTAAGTATGTTATCAGTTTTTGAATAAATCCTAATAGTTACGTTGTAATCTTTAATGAAAAAGGAAGCATTTTGCAAAATATGCACATCATTCAGATTTTAAATTTCAAGTAAAAATACAGCAATACAAGGTATTTTTTGAAAAAATTGTTTATTATAATTCCCACTTTAAGTATTAGATATATTACAATGCTTAACCATATTATGCCGTAATATGTAAACAGACAGCAAATCTATAGATAATTTACACTAGTACTATGTCATATCAACGCCACTTAGTACCAGCTCAGCACGTCTAGCATGGGACGGCCGCGACATACTCTCGATTCTTATCGCACTATACCTCTTGTTCTAAGTTTCTAATAAGAGAGACGGATAGTGCGAGAAAAATCGAGAGAGCTCGCGCGCCGTCGCGTGCTAGCCGTGCTGACGGTAAAGTTTATAAATGCCACTTGAGCGTGTTCGTATCCACAATCTTGTTCAAAAATCAAAACAAAACATTGTCTCACCAATGCTTTGATTTGTCGCACAATTCCCGAATCTGACACCGACAGCGATAGCCTCTCTGCTGGCAAGTTATTCGGATTCTGAAAACATTATAACCTTTATAGTACAGGTTATTAGTTAACTTGAGCAACAAAGTTAAAGTAGTAATAAAATCTCACCGAAAATTCAACATTTTTGTTGCACATGATACTAACTATCTATATTTAAATAACTATGAATGCTAGCTGTTAAACTACAAAACAAAATTGTATTTAAAAACCTATTTAATTGACTCAAATAAATAATTCAACAAATTCCGTGCTTCACACACGAAATGAAACCACGATTGCAATTTTCAATTTGTGTCAATTTTGACAGTCAGTAGGGCTAGGGTTTGACGTTTGTTTCAGAATTCCCCTTGACTTCGGGATTTCCGAACCGAGCATTGTCTTTGGTTGACTTTTCGTGGTTGTTTTGTTTGAAACGAAACGCAGCCAAACGGAAATCACGGAAAGGGAATGTCAAACAAGACTGTTGCAAATTACAGTTCTATACTAATTTTGAAACTTTATTATTAAATTAATTTGTGCGAACAATGAACAAGTGTGGTGTTGATCCAAAAGTTAAGAAAACACTTGTTAGGAACGTTGAACGTAAAGTGAGACCTACAGCGCGTATCAAAGTAGTACGTGACGTAGAAAATGCAGCTTCCCTTGAACAACCACATCGACTACAATCAGAAAAGGAATTAGATCAACCATCGCTTTGTTCGAGTGAATTACTAGCTAATTATTTATCTGGAGTGAAGAATTCCCTTCCACCACCCTTGTCATCCAAAGATCTGTGTGCTAGTAAATCGGATAACTGTACTAAGGTTAATGTTTTTAATTTATCATTTCATAGAAATGTCCCTGTGGTATGACAGGGCAGTAAAGATGAAGTTTTATTATCCGTACTATAAGATCATAAATGTGAAAGTAACTTGGAATGGATGCCTGTGTGTTACTTTTCACAGTGAAATTACTAGCCCTAATTGTGATGGAATATATTTTATGAAATCCACTTAGGGAGACGTGAAAGGACATCTCAGACCAAAACCCAAACAGTCAGACTAGCACAGCTACTAACAAACGTTCTCAAAATAATAGAATTATACCATAACATATTTGTTTCAGATGACAAAAAGGCTGAACTTCCACATCAACGACAGAATGTACAAGGACCTCATAGAATTAAATGCTAACATTGATGACCAGAAAACAAGAAGAGAGATTAGACCATCAAGCAGTACTAGTTCTGTAAAACGGGATGCGGAGCCTAATATTGAAGACTTTTTTGAAGAAGAGATAGATATTGATGCAGCACCTAAAATTCCTGTGATAAAGCCTAAATTTAAACCCATTAGAAAAGTGGATGATGGGGAGCTGCATAAATTAGTTTCTACTTTCGAAAATTTATGACAATAGATTTACATTTATTTTACGAAGTCAACCTATGCTTTTTTATGTTTTAGAGATACTTTTGGTCATCATAATGTTTGTTTTATTGATATACTAGCTGCTGCCCCTGACTGAATCCGCGTTGCTCCATACAAACTTTCACCCCCTTGGAGAGTGATTTCCCAAATAAAAACTATCCTATGTCCTTCCCCGGGACTCTAAACTATCTCTGTACCAAATTTCATCTAAATTGGTTAAGAGGTAACAGACGGACACACGCATTTATAATATTAGTGTGGATGGATGATTCTTGGTAATCTTGGAAGATTTTAGACGGTGAATCTCTGATGCATCAGTTGACTGACATTACATGGGTTTGGGAATTAATTGATAAGGAACAATTTAAAAAATACTGTAAATAAATGTAGATTACTTGAAACTATTTCACTTTCGTCAGTTCATCATTGATGAACTTGTTTAATTTTAAACTATGATGATTGCAAAGCAAAAAAGCGCAAGGCCAGCCTGATGGTAAGCAGATACCGTAGCCCATGGACTGTGCGACTCCAGAAAACACGCGTTGCCGAAGCTTTATTGATTTGAGTATTCGTTTTTTTTTTATGGCTGCGCTCTCGGCGCTTTCCTTTCGAGTTCTTGACACAGTACACCACATCTATACGAGACCCTGTAGAAAGCGCCGCAAATGTGAATCAAATAGGAAAAAAAAAATGACAAGCATCAAATAATATTTATAATGAATTAAATACATAATACGAATTTATAGAGTGCAATCACATATCCAAAAAGTTAAGCGTTTTAAACAATTGCCCTATCTAACCATGTTATAAATTTTCCCACCATAGACATGGCTATATAAAAAAAAGAAGCGCTGTCGTAACTCGTAGTTCCGAACGCACCCGCGCCGCGCGCCGACTCGCTCGTTCTGTAGAAAGAGAAGTTCGAGCTCCGTCTCCTCTTTCACCTGCATTTTGCCAATAATTTTGTTTCGTTCCGTCCGTCACGTCAGTCAACTTCCGACATTTCTTCTTCGTGGTTGTGCCGAAGTCGTCAAGTCAAAACCCAGTGGGAATAAAATTCTCTATTTATCGAAAATAAAGAAGTAATCAATCGCTATGGCTGAAAAAGAAATAATATCCAGTACTAATCAAATTAACAATGATCAATTCTTTGAAGGTGTTGAAAAGCTCATAGAAATTTGGTTTACACCGGCTAAAAATGCGGATTTGAGAAAGATTACACGGTAAGTTTCATAAGGCAATAAAACCGAAAATAATAAATATTCACTTCAGCGTATTTTATAGTGTTTTTTAAATTGTAAGTATAGGTTACCGGCGTTTTATTATTTTTCCATGGCTGATTGAATTGTTGAATCACGTCATAGCCAAAACTTGTCCGTTAGGTTATTAGACAAGTTTTCCGCTATTTTGTTACATTTTTTTGGTAAAATCTGTCACTATGCGAGATTATGATTATGTTGTGGAATGTTCTGGAGTCAGCTGATATCGGACGCGGTAGTTGGTCACTTCCTTGGCCAATCAAATAAGAGTGTTTAGAGTGTAATATTGGCCAATGGCCACCCATGCCGGTCCCGCGACGTTCGAAAATATTTTCACCTGATTAGAACCCCAACAGATGCTCTCCCGTTATTTATAAACAAGCTGTGGGTTGTATTTAGAGTAGCGGAATTAGACTTATAGTGAGACTGTGGTTTAGAATAGATGCTTCCTTTTAATCTATCTAGAGTTAGAAGTCACACAAGGAAAAAATTGATGGAAATGTTAACCCCTTACACATGAAAAAATTGATAATTTTTTTTGATTTTCAATACACCAATACTCTCTCAGTTGCTGACGAAAACTCTGGCCCCTAAAAGCCTCCATTAGTTGCTGTGACCATATTCTTAACTTTATGCTAACGAGTAGTTTTTTTTTTAATATGGGTAATGTTCATTGAGACCCTGACTAGACTAGATGTTTTTTTTAAAATGGGCTTGTAGTTTACTTTTGTGTTTTTTTCTGCAGCCAACAATGGGAGAATGTCCTCAAGATTGTTCGGTGCGAGATCATCTCTTTCACACAGAGCGAGCAAGTCGACGCCTATGTCCTCAGGTTAGTGACTACATATTTCCTGAAATGAACAATTAGTCTACTCAAATTTGTCTCAAAATGTAGGGTTTTACTATCATAAACAGCTAGAAATGTAAACCATGTTCTTGATAAGGAAATTTCTTAATATTATTATTTCTATAACATTAATTTAAACAAAATAAAACCTGTATCTGTGTAACATTTAATATTATTATTTATCTATAAAAGAATATGAAAGTGAGTATCAATAGCCACAAATATTTCTTTTTGTAAAAACTAAAGTTTGAATTCTAAACTAATTAGGTAAATAAATCACAATCAGAGGAGCTATCATTCTTTTTAATTGCACCTTGACGAATAAATTAAAATGAGTTGTCCCTATTTTACTAAAAATATTCCTATGCCAGAAAATAATTGTTAAAATGAATTGAATTTTTTTCTAGTAAATTCTAACTTCCAATATGCTAAGAACATCTATCTGTATAAATAAATACTTAAAAACATAGAAAACATCCATGACTCAGGAACAAATATTTGTGCTCAATCACACAAATAAATGCTGTTACCTGGATTCGAACCCGGGACCTCTTACTTCATAGGCAAGGTCACTACCAACTAGGCTAAACACTGATATACAATAGGCATGTTCAATTATCTTGCGAGTTTTGAAGTTCTTGGCCATTCATTTGAAATTTTCCAAATTTGGCTCCGCTACATTTTACTGTTATTTTACTGTTAAAGAGCTACGGTAGCCTAGTGGTTCAGGCATGCGGCTGCCAAGCGGCGGTCGTGGGTTCGAATCCCGGCTCGTACCAATGAGTTTTTCGTAACTTATGTACATACTTACGGATTGTTAACCGTTAGCTTTTCGGTGAAGGAAAACATCGTGAGGAAACCGGTCTAATCCGACAAGGTATAGTTTTCCCTCTGGGTTGGAAGGTCAGATGGCAGTCGCTTTCGTAAAACTAGTGCCTATGCCAAATCTTGGGATTAGGTGTCAAAGCGGACCCCGGGCTCCTTTAGGGGCACTACCGGGAATTGCGCTAGGAAGATGATGACATTTTACTGTTTCTTACTTTTCTATTTTTTTTTTTTTTTTAATTTTTTAAATCTGTATGTTTTAATTTACAAGATTTTCTTTCCTTAGCCACTATCGGAAACCTAGCATTGTTACTTCAGTCTGCACCCATTTCCAGTAACAAAGCACAGTAAAATATTTCAACATCGCAAAATGATGCCCAAATCTCGCTACGCTCAAGTTTTAATCACTACCAATTACGATAAATTATAATAAATAAACTCGATAACCGTACGAGATAGCAATTAGCAACTTAAAGTCAATGTTTAATGATGTTTACTTATCGGCACGCGTGAACAATATTAGATAATAAACAAACTATCAAGAACTTTGAACGTGAGCCGGCATTTAAGGGAATAACGCACTAAGTGTACATCGGATCCTACAAAATTACGCCCTTTCCCTTTGAACCGACGTGTCATGGGACACGTAATCGATAAGCCGGTTGCACGACCCATTTATCTTAGTTAATGGAATCGTTGACGGAATCGCACGAGGCGCTTTGTTAACCCTCGACGCAAAAAGAGGGGTGTTATAATATAAGTTTGACTTGTCTGTGTTTCTGTCTGTGGCATCGTAGCTGCTGAATGAAGAGATGGTTCTTAGCTAAGTTTCAAAAAAATCGGTTCAGCCGGTTTTGAGATATTGAACTTTGAAATGAAAACGTCCGTTTTTCAACTTTTCTAAGTTGTTTAATTATTTTCCTTTTGGATTTTTTGTATAGATTATTATATGTATGTGGCTGCGGGCATAAAGCGCTCGCCCCTCTCGCACTTACATATTTGCTAGTAAGGGACGATTGCTAAACATCCAACGTAGACGCCATCATACTAGGGCTAGGCAAGTGGTCCTGAGCAGTAAATTATTGTATAGTTAAGGAATGAAAAGATTCGCCACATAATCTCAGTAACCGTTAGCACTAGAAAGCTGAAATTTGGTACTAATATGGATATCAATCACGCCGACAAAGTTGTAAAATAAAATGTGAAGAAATTTCCTTTATTAGGGTACCTATACATACGTAACGTGGAGTGTTTTTTTTTTTTTTTCAACCCTAACGTGTGATATATTGTTAGATAGGTATTTAAAAATGAATAGGGGTTTGCTAAAATCATTTTTTGATAATGTTAATATATTTTCGGAGATAATCGCTCCAGACGTCAAAAAAAATGTGTCCCCCCCCCTCTAACTTTTGAACCATAAGTTTTAAAAATATGAAAATAATCTCAAAAGTAGAACTTTATAAAAACTTTCTAGGAAAATTATTTTGAACTTGATAGGTTGAATAGTTTTTGAAAAAAATTACAAAAACTACGGAACCCTACACTGAGCGTGGCCCGACACGCTCTTGGCCGGTTTTTTTTTTTTTTTTTTTCTAATAATGTCCAATAGTGACGAACCTTTCCATTCTGCGACTGTAGGTACACTGTACATCAATGACTTCAATGAGTATATACGTACATAAATACGAACATAAATATCTGTACACGCCTAATATATATTAATGTACGTATATTAATACCACGGACGACCTAAACGTTAAAGTTGTAAGCATAAATATTGTTTAGGTATATATATGCACATAACATACATGCATTTATCTAACCTGTAGGTATATCGTGCAGTGCAGAACACTTCCATATAAACATACTAGCTTCCGCCCGCGACTTCGTCTGCGTGGACCCGGGATAAAAACTATCCTATATTTTAATCCAGGCTATAAACTATCTTCGTCCATATCGGTTAAGCCGTTTAAGCGTGATTGAGTAACAAACATCAAACATCTAAACTTTCGCATTTATAATATTAGTAGGATAGTGAGATGTACCTGTCCTGTATAAGGTACGTGTATATATGTCTACTCAGATAGCAACTCCGCAAACCGTAACAAGAACAAACAAACCAACTAGGATATTAGCATATCCATAACAATATAAGTGTTACAATTCGCAACGGAGTAACTTTCCGGCCGGCGTTCTTTTTGACACCGCCAATTTATCCATTAAGCAGGCATTATATTTAGATGAACCGACTATTGAGTTAGGTTAGGGGCAAGACAGACAGCTCTATAGACGGAACCGAGATGGTACATAACTAGTGGCTCTGTACATAACCAGTGGAGCTGTAGCACTCGCAAGCCTGTCGGTGAAAAAAAAGTGCCGGCAGAAGTGAAAACTTGAATATTAACGTTGTGCTATTTGATATTTTGGAATGGTTAGGTAATCAATTTTCACAAATTGCTTTAATTATCAGAATTAAAAAAAAAAAACTGGCGAGTTAACAATTTTTCCCCATCACAAAAAGTGCACAGCGCCGCTAAAGTAGTTTACATTTAAAAAAAAATCGACCAAAAATACTATGTAATTATCGTACCTGCAAAATCTCACGAGAAACGGTTGGGAAATGCGACTAGCCCCCCTATTCTGTAACTTGTTTTAAGCTCACCTCAACGCTCACCCACAAATATATCTTGACACCGCAATGCGTAGTAACTAAGCGTCGGTAAAGGTCTAGTTTCGTGACGGGTGACCGGGGCGGGGTGAGCCGCATTAGCGTGTAGCGAATAACAGCCCTGTAGAGGAGGACAGCCTGACGTCCGGACACATTCTGTCTTGATTATCTTTTGATTTACCGCGTCCGAATGAGAACAAGAAAATGTTGATCGATCGATCTATCTAACATCCGTAGAACATTTCCGTCTATGGATGTTATAATGATAATAATAATTTATTTGCAACCTTATGTAACTAAGTACTTATTTCTAAGATAAAAGGACCCAGGTAGGGCGTAGCAACGTGGTTGTATTATATTATATTACATAAAAGCTAAGTACAATATAAACAATCTATATAGATCTTTCTTAAGCATAAGCATACGTTCTTACATTGCTTATTCGAAAATGATATGTACCTTCATATGCCCAGAACGGTATTAATATGTATAAGTGCTGTTCATCGTTTTCTAAACAAGGGTAAATGAGATACCAAAAACAAGCATAGTTCTGGGCATGTAAGGGTTAAATGAAATAAATGAATTTTATTCTGCAAGTACCCAGGCTGCAATAGCACTTTTACAAGTCAAAATTCTACCAGCGTTTCTGAAAAAGAAGATCCAGTCATTTTTGCCAAAAAAACAGCTTATTACAATGAGAGTACTTAAAGTAAGTGAGCACCATATGAATACATAGAAATAATTTAAAAATGTATAGCTTGACCCTTGAAGAGATAATGTTTGTTCTGGGGGCTTCTATCTGTCTCGATTGATTTACCGACCAAGTGACCCCGCCAATTGCCTCTTGACCTTGTTTGGAGCCGTTTGAAAGTATCATGCAATTGTGCAAGGGTAGAATTGTACCAAATTGCCTCTCAACGAAGCCGTTAATCTTTAGTTACCCAATTTCGCACATGATTTATTACTTTTGGTATCATCTATAGGTCATCTTCCATACAAATGTGTAACAAGACTTGTTTAGCGCTACCTACCTAGACTATCTGCAGAGACTGCTTCAGGGTGGGGTGGGGTAGTGTACCGAAAGGCGCAGCGCACAGACCATAAGGTGGACTGATAAACTGGTAAAGGCCGGCGGGAGTCCGCTGGATACGGGCGGCGCAGGACCGCTCATTGTGGCACTCTGGGGGAGGCCTATGTCCAGCAGTGGACGTCATTCGGCTGATGTGATGATGATGATGAAAGTATACAGAGCGCTACGCTATGAGGTGTACAGAGCTATAAAAGGGCGCCTAGAAGGTTAAGGCCGACCCTGAATATCTCATCTGTGAAATCCATGTCCATTGACAGATGTCCCACACTTTTAAACGACCTGCAATTAATTCGAGGCAGTTCTAAGCAACGTCACTTACCCAAGTCACTTAAGTACTTTGATTCTCTCCGTTGCTATCCTCCTCTCGGCCTCTGAGGCTATCTGTACTCCCGGGTTATCACCAATAGTAAACTACGCACGGCAATGATGCCACCACGATGTCACTAATCGTTGAACGTTATCAATCTGTTGCCATGCAAAGGCGCACGGAGCAGGGTCATTGATAAGGATATCTTCCTCCTAAATTGCCAAATGCTGATAATGAAACACGAAATTATCACATGACATCCTTCAAGGTCACAAAGTTCATCTTCATAGTCTCTTCTAGATGTTTTTTTCATATTATTAATTATAACAGGGATGTTTGTTTCGGAGTCCCATTAAAAAATAGACGCTCTGCCAAGTTTGTGTACGCAAATCTCAATTTAAAATAAAAATACTCCGATAGTGTTTTTGATCCCGACGGTTGAAGTGTAAATATTAGATAGGACGGACCTACGCGGATGTGTAACTGTCTAAATATAGCATTTGCTCCTCTTCGGTCTCTCATTGCTGAGGTTCGTGTCGTGACTGCCGACGTAGCATACCAGTATTCTTTTCCAGGAATTTCTGTCGGGTGTTGGAGCGCTCGCTGCATAACCGACATCTTAAGATGCTCCGACACCTGGTTCAGCCATCGTTTGGGCTTCGATCTCATACTAAACGTAATGGAACACTACATTTTCGTACTCAAGAAGTCAAGACCAAATCATGGGCATGAAACGCGGCCGTGCCGAATTTAATTAAAAGGTATAGGCGTATCAAATAGGCGAGTTTTATTTAGGGTTAGGTACTTTCAAGCTGCAGGAAATTGCTGTAATACCAAAATTATCGATCTCGTACAGTTTTTGGCACTATCCTACGTCTGCATCCCTCAGTCACCTGTTTACGTAACACGTACGTAACACGTACGTAGCCAGACGACCGCTCTCGGTGACGTCGCCGGCAGACGGCCAAGAGAAAGCCGTCGTTATGGTCTGCAGAGATGATGTACTGAAGGTTACTTCATTGTGATGTACTCGTACCTAGATAATTTTTCCAAAATGCTGCGTTTTTGAAGGGCAAGCTCGACATGTTCATGTGCGTGAATTGCAATTGTGGCGCCAGATATTGATGCATTTGCTCGGAATCTTTATTATATTTGGAGGGATCTGTTCTAGGTATTCTCAACTCATTCATTACATCCAACGCATGTGGATCCACATAATACCAGCGTCGTTTCGCCTTCTGTGGATCGATATTATGCTGAGTGGACTCCGATTTCGCATCTAATCTTAGTTTTAAGATATCTAAGTGTAAATGTAAAAATGTACTTACTGATTTGCGTAATAAAGTTTTTCTATTTATTACTTTTATTATAACAAAACACGTATATTTTTATCGTTTTCCGTAATGCTACTTAATTCGTAAAGGAACTTACTCGTAATTATAATTTCCAAAGTCCGTCATTTTTATAATGTCCTAGTATGAATTTACATACAATGTTTATATACACTTTATCGCGTTGATTTAGATTATTTTTATGCGGTTGTGATTCTGATTCACGGAAATTGAGTTAATGCGCGTATGATTGTTTTGTTGATAATGTAAGTATATTATACCTATACTACTATGCGATAATTTTTACTCACATTAATATTTAAACATCGGCTTCTTTTTTCATTGTTTATGGATTCAGTTTCGTGTCAATACGAAAGACATTCATAGTTTTGTCTACACAATGGGTATCGAAATTACATGTCGACTAATGGCCGGTTCCAATAATCAATCCACCGATAGCTTTCCTTACCAACAGTTACATTTTGACTCATTTTCTACGGGTAATCTGTCAAATTGTAACTGCCGGTAAGGAAAACTATCGGTGGATTGATTATTGGAACTGGCCATTAGACACATCATCTTAACATACATGGCATTACACATCAATAGTTACCGTTGCCGTTGATTCACTTTTCAAAATATTCAGACGTATTTTCCGACGGTATTATTTTTTCACTGCTAAAGTCTAATTCATATAATCGAGAGTTTTGACGCAAATCGCGTCCAAGGACTTTCCATGGATACCTATGTTGTTTATTCGAAAAGTTGACAACAAATAAGTGCCGTTTCTCGAGACTACATTTTCAATATATCAGAGGCTCTAGTATAAGTTTTACCGAAACTAAACTTTACGATCGCGTTTGCGTTTTACCCTCAATTTGTATGGGACTTGGCAGCTAAACGCAAACGCGGTCGTAACGTTTTGTTTCGGTAAAACTTATACTAGAGCCTCTGCAAATAATTACGTCAAGTTACGTAAAACGAGAGATAACGTTAAGTGATTAGTGTCTGGAACATTATTTAGTTCGTCCGTTTGCTATTATCTACGTTTACTCCGTTATTGGTTCAGCGAGGCCGTTTTCATAGGGTGTTTATGTTTACTGAGATCATCGTTCAGTACTTTATCTGTGGGAATTTTCCCGCTTTATGAGACGCCTCAAGTAGTTTCAAAGCACTCAGAAGTCTACTTGAGACGGCTTTTAGAATTCAGGTATTTTCTTAGTTCGTCTACCAATACCACTTATAACCAGCCTAACTGCCCCCAAAGTTGAAGTCAGCTTGTCTCAAAAATGATTTTAGAAACTAGAATCTGCATCATAAGTATTTCCTTCAACGTGATGCACTTTTTATCAAAAGTTTCCATAAGATACAAATATCGTATATTATTAGTATAATACCCTGCCCCCGCGGCGCATTGCAATGCACGCAGGCAAACCCACGATATGAAATATAGCCTATAACCTGCCAGAAAGTCTATTCTACACGCAGGTGAAAGAATTTTCGAAATCGGATTAGCGGTTCCGGAGATTACCCATACAAACTTATAAAGCTACAATCTCACAGACTTTTCCTCTTTATAATCGTATATTATAGTATTACGAAACATTAAATTTTCCAGTGCACGAAAAAAATTCACCTGCGTCGAGGTAGCATGTTATCGCCACTAGGTGTTATATTACTCGTCTACTATTTTATGTATATGCAAACATGTCAAACGAACCGCGAAGGGGAGGCTCGCCTCGCTGCCGCCGACCGATTATATGCCTAAATATTAGGATATTATGTACCGTAGGTGCCGCATTCGATCGATGTTACACAGGGCTTGTATACGGAGTGTGAAATTACTTCAAAGGGTAGAATGAGAAATAAAACATGGGAATTTCGATATCGATTCGACTTACTACTAAAGCATTTATTTTCTAAGAAATAATTAACATTTAAACGAATGTCAAACTAAAAAAGGCCTTCGAGGCGTTGTACCTCTCGCTGAATTGCAATGCCGATGCGTTGTTCTTCGGTCACCAGTTACTTACAACTTAAGCCTGCACACTGGGCCAACGTTGGCGCGAAGCAGAATGCAGCTATGCGTTAGAGGAAGAGGGCTTTATTTCGTTCTCATGCGTTTTCATAGCTGCATCCTGCTCACGCGCCAATGTTGGCCCAATGTGTACAGCCAGCATTACGTTTTCATGCCTCAAGTTGTCTAAAATTTGTTGAGTACTGATTTATCCACGAATCGCAGTTTATGAAAATAGATATTATAATAATAGTACATTACTACAGAGGCCGGAGAAGTAAGGGGTTGCCGGCCGAGTACATAGGTAATAGACGGCCGAGCGTAGCGAGGTCGGATAGTTACATATGAGGCTGGCAACCCGAGAAACGAAAAAGCCGCCGAGAAAGAAAGTTATACTGCTTTTCTCAAACATGCAATGTAATAAATTAAAAAAAATCCAAGAAATCAAACTTTAATTTTCATGGTTGAACGCCGTGATCCTGTGCCACAAGTTGTGGAATGGACCATCTTCAAGCCTAATAGGCCTTCAATTTTGTATGAAATGCCATTACGGGTCTCTCGTCTCGCTGCGCCCGAAACGTGACACTTCAAAGCCCATTATAAAGAACACAACGTCAATATTTCATTGCATGTTTGAGAAAAACTCTTTTAAATTTCTGTTCGCTCTGGACTATGAAGCTACTAACAGGACCTACATATGCGGTTTACACTAATGTGTATCTGTACCTTGATTCTTGCAGATCACTTCAAAGTACAGAGCCAAGTGACGTTTAAAAAAATCTGGAGTTAACATCCATAAATCCCACTAATATTACAAATGCGAAAGATTTAATGTTTGTTGCTAAATCACGCAAACACGGCTGAACGGTTATGGATGAATTTTAGTATACAAATATATCCTGGATTGACATAGGTATATAATACCTACTTTTTATCCCAGTAAAAGTCCAACAAAAGAAAGTAAACGCGAACGAAGTCGCGGACAAAAGCTAGTAGAAAATTTTGAAAAGCGCACGGAGCAGGTCGCTAGAGGTTAAACAAAAAAGCCGCATAGACGTAAATCTGTGGAAACGACATGCCTTGCGAAATATATCATAAGTCGTACACAAAACCCAAGTTATAAATCCGTTTAAAGTAGGACGAATCGATACGAAAGCTACGACCCCAAGTGTTTTTTTTTTTTCTTCCAAGGTGTTCCTGTTATCAGTCCCTATCTCCTCAATGACCGCTGCACCAGCGGGTGATTGACTTTACTCGACACCGTTCAATGCCGTATTTTATCGGACGCTTGCTCAATCATATCTCTAGGAAAGCAATCGTTTTATACAGTAATACTGATGGATTAGGTTTTTGTGAATCTTTCTTTGTTAATCCTTATTATTGTTGTGTCTGAAAGCTCGTGAATTGCTTACTTCGTTGATCGCGTAGTACAGTCAAGTGTAAAAATATGGATGGATACAACTTGCTCATAAATATGTCCCATCGCTCTTATGTCAGCAGGTTAAGGTTTCGGTAGTATTAGCAGAGAATACTCAATCGATACATATTTTTGCACTTGACATTACAAGATAACTCATTGTATTTTTCTTTTGTCTCATTTTAGAAAGAGACTTATGTTTTCTCATCTTTAACGTGTAATGAACACGAACACGAAGTTATTATTGTATCTTTTTTGAATTTTAATTCGTACGAATGCATATCTTCTGAACATTTGAGTGTTTAGTTATTACTTGTTATAAATAAGCTTCTATCAAAAAAATCATTTTTGGTACAAGCTTTTATTGCCGACTGTACTTTTCTGTATACCATCATCAACTACTCATTGAGACGATTCTAACGAACCCAAACTCAACGGGGTTACGTCGGTTAAGTACTGAATTCCCATGGCCACCTTCTGTCTCCATCATCAGATCAGCTCGATGGTACCATAATATTGAATTGTCATCCAAACTATACTCATACTCAAAATTGGGAAGTGGGTCAAATTTAACTTGCAAGATTTGATAACAGACAGACAGACAGACAACGGGACAGGTGAAACTAAATAAAAGCTTATAAAAAACCGAACATACATGCTCCTATCCGAAAAACGAATGCGTTGAAACCAACATTCCGAATATCGCTATATCGCGATAAGTTTGGTAATGGGTAATTCAGACTGCACATTCTGAAGTAATTTTATGGCAAAACCTCCAATGCTCCAGCCCCCTTGTCCCGCAGCAGTCCACCGCAGTCCTGTAATACAGAGCTGACATCCGCATCTTCGGACTCGTCGGTCGAATACATAGTCACGTCATCGCTTTGCTGACGTCGTTGCCGGTCAGCCTGTCGCAGCCAACCGGAGAAGCGCACCTTCAAGAGTGCGTGAAGCCGGGGTTCCTCCAAAAGAGAAGCCCCTTCGCACCGATGTGGATAAGGAGGGTTTCACATTGGTGTCTAGTAAGCGCAAGCCGCGAAAGAGCCAGTGTGGTACAGCAGAGTCAGTTGGTTCGGGCCTGCGGGTTGCCACACCGAGTAAAGCGTTGTACGTGTCGCGCCTGCGTTACTCCGCCACGGCTGATGACGTGGTGGAGTATATTCACCAGAAGGCGGGCTACTCGCTGAGGGTTTTCCACTGCGTTCACTTCAGCTCGTTTGTAGTGCGCGTGCCGCGGCCGCTGCAGGAGACAATCGCGTGTGCTGACTTCTGGCCGAAGGGTGTCGTGTTTCGGCGGTTCCGGGGCAACCTACCGAACTCTACACCGGACTTGACGACGCAACGGAGCCACACTGTTTCGTCGCCTAAATAATAATTAGTTTTATTAATATAATATTCAGAGATGGTCCGAGAAATTTGGCTTGTTTGTCAACCCGTCCAAATGTCAGGCCATTGTCATTGGTAGTTCCCATCAAGTGGCTAAGCTAGATTTCAACTCTATTCCTCATATTGAATTCAATGGCACTGCTATCCCTTATAGCCAGAAGGTAAAGAATTTAGGAGTATATTTGGACAACACCCTGAGTTGGAGGACCCATGTTGCTGAAGTTAGCCGAAAGGTGATCGGCTCCCTTCATGTCCTCAATAAACTCAAACACTTCTTGCCTATTAAAACCAAAGTTTTATTAGTGCAAAGTTTGATCCTACCCATAATCGACTATGGTGATGTGTGTTATCCGGACTTAAACGAGGAACTCCTCAATAAACTAGACCGTCTCCTTAATAACTGTATTCGTTTTGTTTTCTGCCTCCGTAAATACGATCATGTCTTCTCCTACCGATCTAAGCTTGGTTGGTTACCCATCTGCCAACGCCGTAATCTTCGTATGCTTTGCTTCCTTTTTTCAATTCTCCAGGACCCGAAATCTCCCGACTATCTCAAAAGTTTGTTCCAGTACCATGGCGTGAACTGTACCCGTCAGTTTCGCTCTTCAGGCAATCTTTCTCTCGCTATTCCACTTCGCCGAACTGGTTTCATGTCCAATTCGTTTACTATTCGTATCGCTCGCCTCTGGAACGGCCTACCCGTTAAAATCCGACAGTCTTCGACCAGATTCGCGTTTAAAAGATCTTTACGCAAGTTGTTTGCTAGCAGAGCCGTAGATTCTTAGTGTTTCTGTTCACTATCTTCGTCTGTATATATATATATATATGTATTTATATTTGTAGGTATTTATATCTGTATGTATTTTTATTTATTTGTCTATTGTTGTTATTTATTATAAATGTATGTTTAATGTGTGTTTATATCTGTAGTTGCACCGCCCACAATTTGTCTGCTTTGCCCAAAGGTTGACTGGTAGAGAATGCTTACGGCATTAAGTCCGCCTTTTGTACTATAAGTTGTTCTTTTGTGCAATAAAGATTAAATAAATAAATAAATAATATTATATTGTATGTATGTTAGTCTGTAAGGTATTGTGTATGGGCCTTAGTTGCCTGAAATAAATGTTTTATTATTATTATTTATTTATTTATAGTAAACAAACAAGCTTCCTATGCCGCATGAGTCATGTCAACCGCGTCTATTTCTGCACGACGCGATCACGCGGCGCCTGCGCCGGTCTTGCACCGATCTAGCCCGAGCGCTCTTTTGCATACGTTATGCACCTCAATTACGATCAGCAGTGAAAAGTTGAAAACAATAGTTTCCGCTTAGCGCAACCGTTTTTCACACTATTCCAGTCCACGAACCAAGCATCATCTATCTGAACATAAAATACTTTGACGTCACAGTGGCTGTAGATAGATGCCGAGCAAGCGAATGTGTAGCATTTAGTAGTACCTATAGTTAGCTCCAGTTAAACGAAAAGTACTTAAAACCAACCATTACCGACATCTATTGTTTCATTGTTATCTTCAAGTAGGGTTGTAAAACCATTACGCATTTTCCCCCTTATTCATAAAACTTAGAATGCCTCTGCTAAATAAAATGTGCTTTGTCCCTTTCTTACGAACACAAATGTCAAAGTGACAGATAAGGACAAACGAATTTTAACGCCATTTTAGTTAAAACAGGCTTTATGAATACGGCCGTTAAACATTAAAACAAACAGTAGCAACTGCAATACACGTGCCACACTTCGGTCAGTTTTGTGACGTCTCTTTGGTATCTTTTCTTTTCATATTAAGCGAGTAGTAAAATCCCACTTGAAGTGCAATTTCGTCATTTTAACTCGAACCAACTTTAGTTGTGTAGTGTACAAAGACTTTAATTGTTGATCCATTTAGGTGTCATCTAATTATGGTTTTATAATATGCTGGAAGTTTCCAAGTATAAAGTGAGCAAAATGGCTCAACAATTAAAGTCCGTGACGGTACAAAGGCGAACTTACCCCTTTATGAATTCGTATTTATGCAGCAGTTAGAGTGATAGGACCTAATCGTTCGTGGTTCGAAAGGGGTCAAGGTCATCAGTACTCTTCGTGGTGGGCGCATCAGCACTTTGCTAAGTTACAGACGCGGAAAGAAAATATTGGTCACTTTTGGACATTGCCAGCGCTTTTTAAAAAGAAAATGTGCCGAAACATTTCACTCCTCAACTATGGGTACCTGGGACGCATGTTTTTTCCAAGGGAACAAAGTTTGTCACCACCATCATATCAGCCGAAAGCCGTCCACTGCTGGCCATAGGCCTCCCCCAAAGAGTGCCGAAGTAGCCAGCATGCGATTATCTAGTGTAAAAGGCGCCGTGGCAGCAGCATCCCATTTCGAAGTTCCGACAGACTATCAAAACAAACGTTTCCCATCTATTTTTGCCTACGTAGCTCGTATTATGAAACAAATGAAGCCATTAACACATCTGTTACAACCTATGGGCCTCATTAATGTTCTTTCCTCGATCTGAGCTGCTTGTGGATCTTTTATTTGCTACTAGCTTCTGCCCGCGACTTCCTCCGCGTGAAACTCGTTTATATCGTAGCTCCATACAAAATTTCGCCCCCCCATTTCACTTTCTTATGGGGTGATTTCCGGGATAAAAACTGCTACGCCATTCCCCGTATCTCAAACTATCTGTATACCAAATTTCATCTAAATTGCTTCAGCGACTTAAGCGTGAAGAGGTAACAGGCAGGCAGACACACTTTCGCATTTATAATATGAGTATGGATTTGTGTGGCGGTCCTCCTCAACCCATCATTTGTATATCAGACTAGCGACCCGCCCCGGCTTCGCACGGATACTATATTATACACTAGCTTCTGCCCGCGACTCCGTCCGCGTGGAACTCGTTTATATCGCAGCTCCATACAAACCTTCACCCCCCCATTTCACCCCCTTAGGGGATGATTTCCGGGATGAAAACTATCCTATGTCCTTCCCCGGGATTCAAACTATCTCCATACCAAATTTCATCGCAATCGGTTCAGCGGTTTAAGCTTGAAGAGGTAGGACAGACAGACAGACAGACAGACACACTTTCGCATTTATAATATTAGTATGGATGTAAACCTTCCTCTTGAATCACTCTATCTATTAAAAACCGCATCAAAATCCGTTGCGTAGTTTTAAAGATCTAAGCATACATATTAGGGACAGACAGCTGGAAGCGACTTTGTTTTATACTATGTAGTGACTAGCTGCCAGCACGGTTCCGGCACGTATTACAAATAACCCGGGCAAAACAGCGGGATAAAATAAGTCCATCCAGAAAGTCCATTGTACAGTGAGCATCAAAAGTAACTGCGCAAACGAAGACGTCAAAAGTCTTTATGGAAAGGGAATAAGAGGTTTTGACGTCTTCGATTGCGCAACTACTCTTGATGCTGACTGTACACGCGAGTGAAAGAATGTATGAAATCGGATAAGTGGTTCCGGGGATAGCCCTCTACTTACAAAGCTACTCCTGCTGGTCCTCCTAGACCAGCCCCCCTATGATGTAACTTGTTTTAAGCTTACCTCAAAGCTCACCCACAAATGTATCTTGACACCGCGATACGTAGTAACTAAGCGTAGGTAGAGGTCTAGTTTCGTGACGGGTGACCGGCGGGGTGAGCCGCATTAGCGCGTAGCTAATAACAGCCTAGGGGTCTTCAAACTTTTTGACTCAATCCGGAAAGTCCATTTCAGACGCAGGTGAAATAATTTTAGAAATCGGTCCTGTGGTTCCAGAGATTTCTCTCACAGGCTTTACCTACAACTACATAGTATATAAATGAATGTTTCACAACATACAATTGTTTAGCTATCCTATCGGGCAGACACCGACTTATCATTATAACATTTATAACCCTTTGTCCATTCAGCTAGGCCTTATCGGCAACTGAAACGAGGAGTTGCGACCTGGTTACCTACATTCTGAGTAGGTACTCAAAACGTGTGTTCACGTTTTGGGCCTATAGCGTCTTTAGCTATTTGCTTTGCTAAGGTGATTATTATATAGTCTATAGTAGGCCATAGTATGACCAGTATAAGTCAGGTCTCTGATTATCTATACTAATATTATAAATGCGAAAGTGTGTCTTGTTTGTCGGGTGAAAGTTTGTATGGAACTACGATATAAACGAGCTCTACGCGAACGGAGTCGCGGGCAGAAGCTATTGTATTATAATTATGAATCTAAGGGTCAGATTGTAGTAGGGGCGAACTCAAGTGTGATGTAAAGTATGTTTTGAATAGACATTAAATTTACGCTCTGCGAAGAGTAATTAAATAGATATTAGGGTCAATTAAACACTAATTGACATAGTTACAGATTAAGCTATATTGCTTATTATTATAGAGATAAACGAATAAGAAACAATAAGAAATATGATATGTTTTGAAAACCTACACACACGAAAAAACGCGCTAATCTACAATACAATTCAAATAGTATTTTCACAATCGTGTTATGATAGAGAGCTTTTTAGTCGAGTACCGTGTTTAGGCCACGAAGCTTGCTGAGTGGCCTAAATAAGGTACGAGACTAAAAAGCTTGATTATGACACTATTGTAAACAATACTTTTTGTACGAGTTCATTAAAATTAATAATTTAAGTCATTAATACGAGTATATAAGAAAACTAAATATCGTAAGTAGGTACTATATTGTCTAGTTCGACTATTGTAAAGGCTCTTTGACTTTTCAGGTAGCAAGGTAAGTGTGGCTTCCTCTGCCATATTAGTTATTTCTTGAGGAGTTAAAGATGTTTCGTCACTGCCACTACTCATTTTCTTAGTTTTTATTTTTTGAAAAGAAAAGTTATCACATCACACTACTAAATACTAGCCAATCACAAAGCGTAGTTTTTTTTAATTTTTATGCCCTGGATACAGAAAGTAGATTTTTGACAGATGACGCGACGCTGCTACGTTCTGAAACGCCATAGATTGGCAATCTTGTATCGGATCGAGTCTCTTAAACAAGGACACATTATTGAAATACGAATTTCTATTTTCAAATTTTTTCGGTTGTCTAGAGCGTATCGAAATAATTAATTCGATTGTCCATAGAGCATAAACTTTTTCATCAGAATAAAAGTATTCCATTGCGTTATGGTTTGCGAGGTTCTAATTTAAAGATTATAGTCGACGAGTATAAAAAATATACATTACCGAACTTACCGACTCTAAATTCTAATATGTCGTAAAACACACACTTATTTCAAAAGCATATTATAAGATTAAACGATTAGGTACATCATTTTGGCAGTGATAAAGTCCTGCACTAGAAATATATCGTAAAATAAATAATAAGCTTTCTACTGAAGCAGTGTAATTTTATAATACTGTGAGGCTGACATTATATATTGTATACCATTTTTTCACCGGTTCTTCTGGAGGCAGAGGTTTTCTTTCCGAACCGGTGGTAGTTTATCGACATTCATAGGTGCATGTAATAAGCCTAAATTGAAAAATAAATAACTTGAACTTTATGAAAAGCTCGCGCTAATTTTATGTTGTTAGCAGGGATTGATTCTGGGATTATTTCGAAGACAATGTATGCGGCTTCTGTTAAAAACATCCCCAACGCAACAAAAATAGCTAAAAACCCAACCCATCTAGGCAGAATCATCATTCGGTAATGCACTTCGCACTCAAATCGGTTGATCCGTTAGGGAGCTAGGACGCTACAGACAAACATACTGATACTCATTTTCGAGCGACTCGGACCTTTGGTCACGTACGTCATCCGCAGGTCACTCCACTGTTATACTACTAAACACCGTCGACATATTTTCCTTCTTTTCTTAAACTTCCGCGTTAGTAAAGCAGATTATTACATAGTTTGTTATTTATAGAAGTATCTACAAAACGCTTCCAAATACATCCAATTCCGGTTATTCCCAAACAAACCAGTAAGCAACTCACGTCCGAAACACTCGATGTTTGCCTTAAAATCCTTCCACACCGAATAAATTACCACTCAAAGTCCTTATACCTTCCCAATAAGGTTCACAAATGTTCAGTTATCTATGATTTAGATGGTCCAAATGTTTGATCAAATACTTACGTTACCGGAATTCGTCCTTGCTCCCATCGATTTCCTGGTTAAAAATGAAACAAAGGAAAGAGTGGGCGGCCGGCACCTATTTTAAGAATTCGCGAAATAGATTGAGTAGGAAGTTGTATTCATTAACTTTTAAAAAGGAAACTTTCTTAAATGTTTTTTCTAAATATAAATGTGTCGTAAGATTGTGACGGTAAGTACCTACTGGTTTCCGCGTGGACCGATTTTATTCATATTTTAATGGTTTTCAATTCGGCTCTGAAATTACTGAGGTAAGATTGTTTTTACGATTTAGGAAATGTGGTTTACGTTTGCAACACCGTGTTGTTATATAAATAGTTAGAATTACAGTGTAAATAGGAATATAACTTAATTAAAACTATTCTAAAAATACTTGTTTGTGTGTCTAATTCACAGCGTCCAGGTTATTCTCAAATAGACTACTTGACATGTAAAAACCCGCCGCCACCATACGTAGTGGACAATTTATAGTTTGACCTCACTCCCGGAATTTGGAATTTATTATAGTAAACGCCAACGCTTTCGCTTTCAGCTATTTTATAATTCACGTCCTTGAAGTATATTTGAGTACCTCCTAGTAGAATTATGGTCTTATTGATTACACATTTTATATACTTATCTTATTGTACTAGCTTCTGCCCGCCACTCCGTCCGCGTGGAACTCGTTTATATCGTAGCTCCATACATACACGGGATCCCTATGTCCCCTTCCCCGGGATTCAACCTATCTTTAAAAGTTTTATAACAATTTTTTAGTTTAAGCGTGAAGAAATTACAGACAGACAGACACACTTTCGCATTTATAATATTAATATGGATTTGCATAATTTAAAATTATGAATGCCAACTTTTTTTAGACTAATCAATTAATTATCGTTATCGAAACAATCGTTATTATTTATTTATTATTTATTGAAACTTTACCAAGTTCTCAAACCGCATTGCGAAACAAAATACATAGGGAAATGATATATTAGCTGGTAATACCTGCAAAATCCAAGAAAACTTAACTTATCCCTATAGCATGGAAACATTAACACTTGTAACATAATCCTATTTCATCGCTGAAGATATGATCCCTCCCATCAAACCTAAAACCACCAAACTTCCATATATACAACATGAAAACCGCTTCTTTTTCTCTAATTGTTCCACTCCAGTACATCCCTCACCCCATATGTACTCATATTCAAGAACACTTTAAACAAACTTCGCATAGTTTTTGACGCGGAATAAGCCACCCCTCTACACCTGAAGCCGTAAGGTCAAGGGCGGGCGAGTCGCGCATGCGCTGCACCCGGTGCAAGTGCATTATTACAGGTACTGACGTGTATTGATTGCCGGGAGAGTCACAATCTCAAAGGTGGTTTACAGGGAAACCAGTCCATCTGACCTTCGACTATGAGTACGATTAGGCTTCGATTATAAGTTGTTACAGAAAGGCTTCGATTCTGAGTTGTTACGAATAGGGGTCATATTATGTGGCTCATGTGAAAGGTTTCAAGTCCCGTACGAATTTATGGGCTTTGTTCGGATCGAATGAGTAACACAACACTTCCAACTCAAGCGCAAATAGTTTATTTATTTCTCTGTAGCTATATCTATGTAGTGCATTAGGAGGTAAATAGTAAACTTCTTAGAAACGTTACTGATCTGCATAATAACAATCTCGACAGAAACTTCAATTTATTTGGAAACGAATACTTAATCTGTGTCCAACGCTCGAAGACGTATAAAAACTATGAAAATAGACTTTAAGATTCGTCCGACCATCCATGGTTGTTGGTATTTGTTTATTTATAGTCTCGTAAGGCTCTAGCAACACACCTTTAAAATAAAACTCATATATAGTGGATTTATGTAATGTCTATTATTGCGACTGAAAGTAGTACCCATGGGCCATAAAAATAATTTTCTTTTAAATATTCTTTTGTTACAAGCTTGTATTGTTATGTGCCTATTGTAATGTTTGCATAGTAATTAAGTTTTCGGGTTTACCTTATACAGTGTGCTACCGGCACGTAGGCATTTATTAAACTGATAAATAATATGTTCTATTAGCAATTGTTTGCATTAGCAAATCATAATTATGTAAATGAACTTTACAAGATTTTTTCCAAAATGCAAACCTTCAATGTACTAGGTGTATATTGTCGTAGTAAACAAAGAATGAAGAGCTGTCATTTACACTTACCAGTCAATTTACTTTGCTGTACATTGCTGGCCATTTAATTGTTGTTAGAAAATTTAAGAAGTCAGATTTTTTGTTAAGTAATTAATTGAATTAAGGTGATGGTTTAAAGTTCAAGAACTACGTAAATTTACCCTCCTTTAAAAAAAGCCCACTTGCTGGTAGCGCACTGTATATCGTTTAGAACTTTTAGAAGTTGCCACTGCCATGGCCACCTTCTTTATCCATCATCAGATCCGCTCGGTAGTGCCATAATACAGCTAGCCAGTTTAGCTTTGTCACCGAACTTACCTACTTAAATTTCAGACAGTTGAGTTCTGGTAAGCATTAATGTGATGATGTCTAGATCAATATAAACACAACTAATCCATGCTAATATTATAAATGCGAAAGCGTGTCTGTCTGTTATCTCTTCACGCTTAAATCGTTGAATCGATTGAGATGAAACTTGGTATGGAGATGGTTTGAATCCCGGGGAAGGACATAGGATACTTTTTATTCCGAAAATCATCGCTCGGGGAGTGAAATGCGGGGTAAAATTCTGAATCGAGACGACATAAACGAATTCCACGCGGACGGATTCGCGGGCAGACTAGTAACATCATAAATCTTCATGATATCAATATCACGGTCGGTTTGGTCAAGTGGCCGAACATGCAAAAAATCGTATTGATTTGAACGGACAATAGCTGGGTTCCGTCGCGACCGCGAGTTAACTCAAGCCTAAGAAAGCGTAAGATTAGGCAAAAAGCTAATAGACGAGCAAAAACATTAGGGTGGTATTCCACTTGGCCAAGATCTTTATCCTTTGTGCAAATGGTCTCACTCACTCTTTAATCAAAATGTGAGACGCAAATACACATTGGACAAAGATCTTGGACAAGTGAAATGCTATTTTGTGCTCTTGTATTTAATAATAATAATAATCTTTATTTCGGATCATCTAGGTACATCCATATATGGTTAGTAACATGGTGAGATAACTTGAAAATATTTTGTTTCAAAACGTGAGTAAATAAATAAATAATGTAAATTACAGCACCGGACACAGGCTCGCGTGCATTTGTGTCCAGTGCATAAAAAGGGTCCGTCAACCCTTCCAGCAGCAACAGCTAAAGAGCTCAAATATTCCTACTTGAGCTTGACTTTAGTCAGCGCGGTTCATTCATAACAGTAAATATATAGTACCAAGTGTATCGACTCCCCTCTGAACTTGACCTAAATTGCCCAAATGGCCGGCCGCTACAATACAAACGTAAATAAAACGTTAGATGGCAAATAAGGCGAGATTAGAATTGATACAGTTATATTGTAAGTAGTAAGTTTGTTCTCCACAGAAATTGGAGACCAAATTCTGCCGACCGCTTTTAAAATAATTCGGCAATGCGGGGTACCATATTAATAACAGAAAAAACCGGGTTAACCTTCGTAATGCTAACGTCGCCCTGAAATAACGCCAACTGACTTAATATTAATGATAAGAAATCTATAAGAATCTTGTAAATATGTCACAGCCGCTTTTCGAATGTTTAACTAATCCTTGTTCTTTTGTTTCCGTTGTTGTTAATTCAATTCAATTAATGTTAATTTATTTTTATTTTATTTATTTATTTAAATCAGGCAACAAGGCCCATAATACAAATACCTTAAAGACTAACATAAATATCAATATAAACTTATTAATAACTACAAAACACACAATTACTGCGACGTGTTGCGCCATTTCGTGGTGTCAGGTAACCGACCGCGAAATCGTCGGTACTTGAATCCCTTCGGCCAAAATTCTTCCTTAGTGAAGGTCGATAGATCCGTTGGACTCTGACCACAAAGGAATTAAAATTCACGTCATGACGAGACTCCAACCTCACGACCCTCAGAATGAATCCGGTCTTCACGCGCACATACTCCACTACTTCCTCTGCCTTCGTAGTGCAGTGCACCCGGGACACGTAAAGCTGCGTCGAAGGTGTAGCAGGACGCAGCAGGTGATTTGGTCCAGTCGGTGCGGTAGCGCACAGATTCCGACAAGTAGGCTTCTTCCTTTCCTCCACCTTGTCGCGTCGCGACTTCTTTTGAGTCGTATGTGGCAGATCCTTGCGAATGACATCACACGGGTTTTCGACCGCTGCTTAGGAAAATGTTAATGCGGATGAGTTAGATTTAGACATAGATTAGGGATTCTTCACATCATTTGCCATGGAACTATGAATGGTCTGTTCTATTGAGTTTATAGTCGGTAACTCGGTACTATATAGATCCGTCAACCCAAACACGCGCACCTCTCCTTAATGTTTCCTTAACCTTGACTTTAATGTTTTTAGAATCATAATATTAATTCCTTTTTATGGTTCCGTATAGTCAACAAGGAATCCTTGTAGTTTCACCATGTCCGTCTGCGGCTTACCTCAGTGACCCTTTGTCGATTCGGCGTGGGTATATAAATTAATCACGTCGACAAAATGCTAGCATAATATCTTGTTTTTATTTTATTTTATAATACGCCAAATGTTGGAATCAGTTGCCAAAGCGGACCCCGGGCACCTTTAGGGTACAACCGGGAAGGAGAGGAGGATGATGATCTACATGTATTCCTTTTTTTCTTGGCTTCCATTTGTTCTACGTGGTTTATTACATTATATCTCACCGTCTTAGATAACTTCGCCACTTCTCGGTATTACACCTCAGCAGCCAAATTACGATAACAGGGCTGTTATTCGCTAAGCGCTAATGCGGCTCACCCCGCCGGTCACCCGTCACGAAACTATACCTCTACCGACGCTTAGGTACCTACTACGCATCGCGGTGTCAAGATATATTTGTGGGTGAGCGTTGAGGTGAGCTTAAAACAAGTTACAGAATAGGGTGGCAGGAACTGAAATGCCCGTTCGTAAGTTCTTAGAACTACGGTGATGCATGTTATCTTCCATGTCGCAACCTGTTATTAAAGCTTACGGGCCGACAGTATGCACTAATTACATAATAACTGCAGATAACACTTCTGGAGAACTTACTGCGCCATTTCGTTGGTGATATTATTAACTTTGTGGACAGATATTTGGTTTTCACACCTCAAAACGACGGAATTAAAGAATTGATTCGATGTTTGTATTGCTTGTCGTCATTTCTTATCACTGCCCTAAAGTTGAAAGTACTTATGATATGCCTACGCCTAGGTTATGCTGTGGTTGTTATGAACATAATATATTACTGCATCGTCAAACTGACTTTCAAGAGCAGAGAACCTTCTAATTTCTAAAGTATATATGCTCGTAGAGATGAACCAAAGATTGTCAGGAACAGAGATGTATATGCTCTTAGACAACTGTGAATTCCGTATAACCTACCCATTTGCATCATAGCATATGCACGAGGATCGATAGTTTCTGGAAGGGCAGTTTGACGAATGCGCCTGTCCGCTGCTGAATGACGCTCCGCGGGGCCTATCGATCGGCACCTGCGCGCTGGCTGTATATACGCAACAGGACTGCTATTCACTAAGCTCAACCAGACTGACCAGTATACCTCTAGCCTCAGATTACGCATAGTTGCTATGAAGCTACAGGTCAAAATATACGAGATATTAGCTCTCCGTTGAGAAGAAACTGGTCTATGAATTGACAGACGTGACGCAGTTGCTTCGAGCTGCAGCCACGAGGGTACAACATAACAAAACCTCAAAGTTTGGTTGCGTTTCTTAATAGACACATAGGGCTATGGGCTCTCTCTTCTTTAACAATGTTTAACCCTTAAATGCATAAT